>JAQQSV010000395.1:70667-141433 GCA_028646515.1 Pseudochirops corinnae
TTATTATTATTTACATGTAACTGGGAATTAAGATATATAGGCACTGGGGTAAGGAGATCTATTTTGCCTTACCGGAAAGTCAGAGGGATGATGGGGGAGGATATAGGAGAGAGCAGATTGGGGGAGGGGGTAAACATGGGATCACTGTTTTGGAGTGGTAGGTAGGGGAAAGATGAGGAGAAAAATTTTAACTCAAAATCTCATGGAAAAATGTGTAAACTAAAAATAAACAAAAGTTAGAATTGTTGGACTAGTTCACAACTCCACCAACAGAAGCACACACTTTTAAAAATTTCTGAACTTAATACCAAATAAAATAAGAATTCCCATATACAAAGTACAGCTGAGAAAGAGGATTATACATGAAACTTCGAATCTCTATCATGTGTAGCTCTCTTTTCCTTGTAAGTATGTAATAAATTCAGTAAATAACTTTCAAAATTGGTCCCTGTGGTTTCCTTCTGGCCTTCTAAGCAAACTTAAAACCATCAGTCACCAGGTGACATTCTTCTAAATGAAATAAAGCTAAGAAAAGATGAGGTATCACCACTCTCAGGGATTCTTCTATATACCCTATTCCCCTTACCTGGCATTAAGACCCAAATCCAAGAGCTTTGGTCATTTTCTTACTATTTTGGCAAGGCAAACCAGTTTGCCTGTACCTCTGGAGAGGAAAAAAAAAAAATGAGCAAAGACTGAGGGTCCCTGATGGCTACTTCACAATTTTGTCTAGAATCGGACTTATTTACCTTCATGTTTAAGCCCAGAAAAAAAAACTGCACCTAGAGTTATTTCAGGTTCTGTATAAGGTCGTCCTGAGTTTACGAAAACCTTCATCTCTCCCCACGTTAACATACGGTAAGGAAACATGACACTTATAGTCTATTCTGCTTATCTTGGTACTTATTAGATACATGTAAAGAGAACAAGGTGTGATGTCAGTTTTTTCTGTGATGGCTGTCATAGCAGTTTTTTCAATAGAGAATGGGACTCGTTGTTTGTGTCCCACCCTTACCCTCAGCTTAGATAGGTACCTCTTTGAGACTTAAAAAAGTTTTAAGAGTATTTACATGACAGGGTATCACGGAGTTGGATGGTCCAAAGAGGAAAGGTACACATGCTGTTTATCCCCACCCAGCTTCAGAAAAACACAACAGGAAGCTTTTTTCCTGACCCTGAGATAGGAGGAGGTAAAAGAAAATCACTCACCCTCACCTTGCTCAATCTCCAGGATTGGAGATTTTCCATAGAAGGAAACAAGGAAGCGTTTACACAGCAACCCTCTGAGAAGCTCCTTTGGTCCCCTATGGGAATGTTTAAAGAGACCCAAGTAGTTCCAGATGAAAGTGCTAAAAGAATATCAAAAGTAGCCTCAAGTGATCAGAGCCAGAGGGGCAGCTTCTTAACCTGCATTTATGAACTGTGATTGGCAGTGGTAGAGATGACCCAAGGCATCCTTCCTTGCAATGTCTTTCTGGCATGAGCTCTCTATCTCCCTCCTCACTCACTTACACAAATCAGAAATTTATTCACTTTCTCCCCACAGGCACAAAAATCTGGGGATGGATTTTTTTCCCCAACGGGCATCCAAAGAGTTAACAATTTAATTGCATGTCGGTCGATAAACATTTATGAAGCATCTACTATTCGCCAAGCACTGTACTAAGTACTGGGGATACAAAAAAAAAAAAAAAAGACAAAAGACAGTCCATACACTTGAGCTCACAGTCTAATGGGAGAGACAACAAGCAAGCAACTACTTACATTCCAGCTACATACAGGATAAACAGGGAATAATCCACAGAAGGAAGGTGCTAGAATTAAGGACTGGGAAAGACTTCCTCTAAGAGGTCAGGTTTTAGCTGGAACTTGAAGGAGGCGGGAAGGTGGAGATGAGGAGGGAGTGCATTCCAAGTATGAGGGACAGACTGATGAGATGTCTTGTTTGGGAAACAGAAGAGGCCAATGTCACTGAATCAAAAAGTAATGAGGGGGTATAATGTGTAAGAAGACTGGAAAAGTGCAGAGAAAGGAAGGGGGACTGGGTTATGAATAGTTTTGAATGCCAGGGGATTTTATATTTGATCTTGCAGGTGATAGGGAGTCACTGGTGTTTATTGAGAAATGTGTGTGTGTGTGTATGTGCACGCATGTGTGTGTGCATGTGTCTGTGTGTGTGTGTGTGCATGTGTATGAGACAGAGAGAGACAGAGAGCCTGAGACTTGGACCTGTGCTTAAAAAAAAAAATCATTTGGGGGGCAGCTAGATGGAGTACTGAATAGAGTACTGGCTCTGGAGTCAGGAGGATCTGAGTTCAAATCCAGCCTCAGACACTTCATACTTACTAGCTGTGTGACCTTGGGCAAGATGCTTAACTCTAATTGCCCTGTCTTCTCTGCTCCAAAAAAAAAAAACCAAAAAAATAAATTATTTCATCAGCTGAATGGCAATGAACTGGAGAGAAAAGGGGAAAGACTTTGGTTAGGCAAACCCACCAACAAGCAAATCATTGCGATAGTCCAGGCCTGAGGTGATGAAGGTCTACCACATCTGAGGAGAAAAGGGGGTATATTTAAGAAAATGTTGCAAAGATGTATCCTCCTGTTCATTATGGTTGTTTTTTCCCCTCAATTATATATATAAACAATTTTTTAACATTCATTTTTTTTAAGTTTTGAGTTCCAAATTCTATCCCTCCCTCCCTCCATCATTCCCCTCCCTGCTATGGCAAGCATTCTGATAGAAGTTATACATGTGCAACCATGTAAGACATTTCCATATTAGTCATTTTGTGCAAGAAAACTAAAAAAAAAAAAAAAAGATGAAAAATGATATGGTTCAGTCTGTATTCAGTTCTTTCTCTGGAGGGGGAAAACATTTTTCATCATGAGTCCTTTGGGATTTTCTTGGATCACTGTACCGATGAAAATAGCTAAGTCATTTAGAGTTGTTCAAGATACCATACTGCTGTTACTGTATATGCTGTTTTCCTGGTTCTTCTCACTTCACTCAGCATAAATTCATATAAGTCTTTCCAGGTTTTTCTGAAATCATCCTGCTTGTCATTTCTTATAGCACAATAATATTCCGTTACAATCACACACCACAACTTGTTCAAATATTCCCCAACTGATGGGGATCCCTCAATTTCCAATTCTTAGCCACCATAAAAAAGAGCTGCTATAAATATTTTTGTACAAATAGATTCTTTTCCTTTTAAAAAAAATTTCCTTGGGATACAGACCTAGTAGTGGTATTGCTGGATCAAAGACTGCAGAGTTTTATAGCCTTTTGGCTACAAAACTAAGAGTGAGAAAGAAATTAACTTACAAATGAAAAGTATAGGGGGCAATATAAAAGTAGAGACTAAGTCTGGTGGTCAAGCTCCCCATTGAAAACAACAGCAGCTCTGTTCCTTTGCTTATATGGCAGTGTTCTTCAATGTGGGGACAACTTTCTGACTGCAAGGTGAACATGGTCTGACTCCATAGGGTGTGTAATCAACCAGTCAAGGAAAGAGAAAAGTAACAACCTCCCAGCTAAAGCCAATTATGGGATTATTTCCAGCACAACCAATCCCAACTCTCTTTTCACCCATTATAGTTCAACCTTCTCCTGTCTTCCCCCTCCTCCTCCTGGACTCTCTCTCCTGGCATCCACCTTTCAGGGAAATTATAATCCCAACCCAGGCACACAGGAACTTTGGAGGTTATGACATTTAAAAAGGTCTGAGAGACAAAGTTTTTGGGTAACCTAATCATCTTATTAGTAACACCAGCACATTATCAATAAAAGAATGGTTATTTGGTCATCTCTCAGGACATGTTGTGGGTGTTTTTTTAGAATGGTTTCATTAAATGCTTCATTTTCTGATTTGACCGTCCAGAGCCCACACTGGATTGGAGGCTCAAGACTAGACTCTCTTTTCTTTCCCGTATATTGAACTGAAGCATAGTTGCAGGCAGAGGAGGAGAGGCCCTAGGTTGGAGGGAGAGGCTCCTATAATTCTGTGAACTCAACAACCTTACCTATCTGGACTACAGTTAAGAATTTAAAAATAAGCAAAAAAGGCCTCCGAGCTGCTAAAACAGGGGTTATAGAATTAATGTGTTTATCTTATGGGAAAGACTCCCATTCCCACCCCAGGTCACTTTATGCTTTTTACTATGATTTTATGTCATCTGATATACCAACGGCATCAGGGTAACAGACAGCCTGATATCAAGGAGAAAAGCTACACAAAGCAATCACAGATTTAGAGCTGTAGTGGACTTGGGGGTATAACCTTTTCATTTTTACAGATGAAGAAACTTAGATCCAGGGAAGTTGAGTGACATGCTCAAAGTCACACATTAGTAGCAGTACTAGGATTCAAACCCCGATCCTTATCTCTGCAGGCAAGAACTGTTTCCCAAACAAGACATCTCATCAGTCTGTCCCTCATACTTGCCATATAAGCAAAAGGAACAGAGCTGTTGTTGTTGTTTTTAATGGGGATCTTAACCACCAGACTGAGTATCTACTTCTATATTGCCCCCTATACTTTTCATTTGTAAGTTAATTTCTTTCTCACTCATTTTAAAATAGTTTTGTAGCCAAAAGGCTATAAAACTCTGCAGTCTTTGATCCAGCAATACCACTACTAGGTCTGTACACCGCAACATGCCCACCTTGAACTCAAAAAGCACCTGGGCAGTGTCTTACACATAACAGGTACTCAATAAATATTCACTGAACCAATAAGCACACAGTCCAAGGATATTTGGTAGAGGAGCAAATGGCCCAACGCACCTCAAAGGACCCTGAGGAAATCACTGTTATTTATAATGGTGATTTAAGCTTTTCATTCATCCAGTCAATGGATATTTACTGTGTGCCTGCTATGTATGAACCACCAGCTAGATGCTAAGTTTAGATACAAAATTTAGATTTGCAAAAACCAAAACAAAGTTTAGATAAGACAAGGCATCTGCCTCTCCCTCCTCCCCCTTTGAAATCTGCACTCTAGGAAGACTGCAATCTACAGAAAGATAGAAATATGGATCGCTATGATATGCAATATTGCATAAGTAAATAAGAAACTTGCAGGACTAAGCACTTTGGGAAGGAATGTTGGATATGGAGTCAGAAGACCCAAGCTTCAAATTCAGGCTCTGGTGTTTACCACTTACAGGATCTTGGAAAGCCACTTAACCACTTTTGGCCTCAGTTTCCTTGCCTGTAAAAAGAAGGGGTTGTATTTGATATCCTCTACGGCCTCCTTCAGTTCTAAATCTAGGCATCTAACATCTCTGGGGAAGCCTTTATGGAGGAGGAGGCATTTCCATTATATTTTTTTTTTGTTGGTGGGAAGGCAAGGCAACTGGGGCTAAGTGACTTGCCCAAGGTCACGAAACTAGTAAGTGTGATCAGGTGTTTGAGGCTGCATTTGAACTCAAATCCTCCTGACTCTAGGGCTGGTGCTCTATTCACTATGCCACCTAGCTGCCCCTCCATTATACTTTAAAGAACAGATTGAAATAAAGCAGATAACGGGCAGAGAGACATTCTGGGGATACAGTGTGTAGGAGGTAAGAGAACACAAAATGCGGCTGGGAGACAGAAAGCTGTCTAGTTCATAAATCAGGGTATGAATATTCTAAAGCAGCTGACTAAAAACAGTCGTATATATATAATGTAGAGAAAGATTACAGAGTTCACTTACACTTAAGGAACAGTTTTTAAAAGTGCCTCTCTGAAATGTTTATTTTCTCATCTGGAGGCTGGTTAAGATTAGCATTTGTTTCTCAAGCTGTCTTCTCCAAAATGTTCAGTTTCCATCAGGCAGCTGACGGGGTTCTCCACGGGAAATAAAATGTAATAATGGTAAATGAACACGAACAGATATTATGGATGCCTCCTTTTGGCTACCCAGTGTGTCTGCTCGGCCAGTACAGAAAACCACTGAAGACTGACTGGAGTTAATTGCATGAGCGAGCGGTTTATAAATGGTTTATGACCGAGAGCCAAAGTAACACACTAACGTATGGCCAAGTGAGATCATGCGGATAGGAACTTTTACAAACCCTGAAGCACTTTAAGGTCTACAAAGTGCTTTACACACTTTTTTTTTCCCCATTTCATCCTTCGTACACCCTGTGAGGTGGGTGTTAATATTTATTCCAGTTAAGTCACTTGCCCAGACAGTAAGTGTCTGAGGTGTAATTAAACCTAAGTCCCCCAGGCTCCTAAAGTCCAGGTCTTTTCAAGTATATTAATCGTTGGTGTTGGCCTGTCTTGGCAGAGTACATGAAAAAATAATCAGGGTACATGTATATTTTAGCTGTTTTATTGTTAATTATTTTTGTACCAATGTTCATTAACAGCTCAAAGCAAAAAGCTTGGAAAGACAAGAAAATAGTCGGTGTATTCCTATAATCCTTGCTACCAGGGAGACAGAGGCTAGTGGATCTTATTGAGCTTTGGAGTTCTGGGCTATGGCAGGAACAAGACCAATCTAATGTCTACACTGAGTTCATACTAAGTATGGAGAGCTCATAGTAGCCAGGAGGGGCCTGAGGAGGGGCAATTTAGATTTGTTTCTAGTAACCCTGATGCATAGTTACATCACTGAATTTTTAAAATAGTAACTCCTTGTTCCTGCAAAAAATTTTAAAATAAGACTTTTAAATTTTTAAATAAAAATATAGCAATCACCCAAACTCCTGGGTTTGCATAAGACAAAAATAAACAATTTTTGGAAGCATCTCAAAAGGAGAACAAATGGCACTCTAGTTCCCAGTTCTCACACCCTTCTCACTAAACTACATAATCTTGCTAGGTTGAGAATAAAACTAATTTGAAAACTAGATATTGGGTATCCTTAGTAGTAGACATTTGGAAATAACATTTGAAAAGTCATTACTTCAAGGACTCGCTTGAATTTTTGCTGGAAGTGAAGTTTCCAATAATGATATAAGGAATGAAGGTATAGCCCCTTATGGAAACTAAAAGGTGATTTATTAAATATTTATTATGTAAAAGAGGTCATGTGCTCCAGCATCACTTTCCCTCATACCCTGCTGGGAGAGAGGCCAGGGTTTATCTGAACCCATGAGTCTTGGGAATGATGGCACCCCCAAGATACCGGGAATGATGGTACCCCCAAAAACCCCCTGGTGCTGCTTCCAGCCAAGGTCCTGTAGTCATCATTAAGGAAAACACTGTGGAGGAGGGGCCCATTTTCTACACCACCACCAATACCCCCCTGCTACTGACCAGCGTGTAAGCCAACATTGTACATACCCCATTACCGCCACAACCATCTTATTTTCAGCCCAGTCCTTGAATCCATCAAACTGGGAAACTCTAGGTTGTAGCCACAATTACTAAAAGCCCAGAAAAGAAAGTTCTGACCATCAAAGTCTTTGAAACTATCAAATTTATCCAACATCAGAAAATGATAAGATTTTTCCTCCAGTGGAAACAACATAGACAATGCATCACCATCAGCTTGGCTGCTACACAGTAATGACCATGGGACCTTTCTATCTCATCTCCTCTATATAATTTCCCCTATTAGAATGTGAATTATTTGAGAGTGGGGACTGTTTTACTTTTCTGTGTCCCCAGCACTTAGCACAGAGCTTTATATATACTAAATATTTAATAAAGGATTTTTTCATCCATGTGGTCATTCACATTTCCCCAAATCCTATACTATCTTCCCATTAGTTTCACTAAATCTAAGTTGGTTGCTAAGTTCCATTTGCAACTACAATGGTCTCTTTCAACAAATCCCATTTTTTTTCCTTTCCACTGAAGTAGTTTCCCCTTGTATTTCCGGAATTTTATTTTTGAACATCTTTTATTTAACTTGACAAAATTTACTGAGTGTTTGTATGATATGCCAGGACACTGTGACAGGGATTTATGTGATATATTTCTTCAAGTAGGTTATAAGACATGTATTCAACCAATTATAATATACTCTAAAAAGAGGTGCTAAAAGAGATATACAATGAGATTGCAAGGGAGGCATATTACCTCTGGCTCTCAGTTTTAAACACTATGATTCTATGAGGTGATCAGGGAAGATTTTCTAGAGGTGATAACATCCAAGCTGGACCTTGAAAGATTAATATGATTTTCTATAGGCAGAAAGTATTCCAGGCAGAGGGCAACCCCTGCACAGGCAGGTCAAGTGGTGAATTACAGAGAACCCAGAGATCATCATTTGGCAGAGGAGGAAACCGAGGTTCACAGAGTTCATGACATCACAGAAGGCTTTGATTTCTTATTAAAGAGTTTAAACATTATTCTGTGAGCAAGTTACTGAAGATGTTTTAGCATGGCAGCTTTGAGCTGTAAAACTATACTGGCAGCAGTTGATGGAGGGGAACAGAAGAGAGAAGACACTATGAGCTACTGCAATAGTGCAAATCAGTGCCAATAAGGTCTTGAACTAGTCACAGAAGTGACTGCTTAAAGTTAGTCAAATTTCTGAAAGAGTCCCAAAACAGTTAGTAGAATCTGGAGATACTTTATATTAAGAGCCCAAAGTTATCGCTACCATTCAAAGACATAAAAAGGTGTATGTCTTCAACAATGCTCTTCCAACACAAAGACTTCTTTCATTCTACCTACCCACTGTACTAGTCTGGGCAGCTATGTGATATCTCTAGGTACTCAATGAGTCATATGAGCACAAGCTTAAATTTCACAGGATTGCTTTCGGAAATGGAAGAACTACTTTGTTGCCATTATCAGCTCAAGTGTCCAGGGGAGTTGGGTGGTGTGAGAAAGAAGAAACTCATAAAATAATCCTGTCAGTTCTGTCTCAAAGTGTCTTTTGGATTTTTTTTTCATTTAGGGCCATCACCAAGTCTTTTCCAAATTCCTGTACAATACAGATTTTCCCCTCTTAATCCTCAATCTTGTAAATAAAAACAAACTACTTAGAAACCCAGAATTTATTGTTTTGCCCTCTATTAGGTTTTTACATTTTTTAGGTTTTTTTCTTACACCAACTTCCAAAAATGTTCCTCCTTTCAAAGAAAGGAGAAAAATCTAGCAAAATTAACCAAAGTAGACTAGCATATATGCTGTCCGCATAGCAAAAATAAAAAAGGATGGAAAGAGGCATTATTTTCTCGTTGTCTTAAGTCAAGCTTGGTCTTAAACACATGCAGCATTCAGTCACATTTTTATTCTGGTTGTCGTCTCTGAACATTCTCCAATTTATCAATGTCCTTTCTAAAACTGATACTCATAAATGAATATGAATATAGCATTCCAGATGTCTGACCAGGTTGCTGCTGTTTGCCCTTGGTTCTCAAAGAGGACCATGACATCATGGAGATGCTGCCATGCCATGCAAGTGAACTGGATTTAAGTGAGGGTGGGCTGTGCAGACATTGGCCTCACTGGCTCCTCCGGAGTCATCTGGGTCCAGTTGCCACATAGGGAACAAGACAACTGGAGATGGCCCTGGATGCAGTGGGGGACCTTGGCCTTTTCAAGCTAAGGTCTTTAACAGGTCTCAGCTTGACTGAGGCAGGGCCCATTCAACGATTAAGGTTTAATAAGAAACGAAGCATAGAACGGCCTCTTAAAAAAAAATCTGGGAGGGCCCAGTAAGCTCTAGACAATATGCTTCTTTTAATGTGGCCTGAAATTGTATTAAATTTCTTGGCTCCCATTTCACACTGCTGACTCATATTTAATTTATAGTTAATGAAGCATGGGAAGTATTACATGAAATGAAGTAAAGAATCTCAAAAATGATACATATGACTACAACGAGCATAGAAATAACAGCAAAACAACCAAAACTGAATGTTTTAAAATTATAATGATCAAGTTTGGCCCCAATGAAAATAGAAGGCCCCTTCCACTACTTACTTGTAGACTGTGGGGTGTGGCTATGTTTGATATAATGAGACTTGTTTGATATTGTTTAGTTTTCCTGAAATGTTTCCTTCTTTTTATGTTTTATTACAAGGGGTGGTTCTCTGGAGAAAAGGGAATGGATACATTGGGAAACATACGTGAGGTATGTATGTGTGTGTGTGTATACATTTAAAACAAGCTTCTTCTGTAAAATCTACAGCAATGACAAAAATAAAGTAGATAAAAAAACATCTGGCATATGGCATGTGTCTGGCACATTAACATGTATATGGAACATCTATTGCACATATAAATTATATTGGACCCAAAACTGAGAGATTGGGGCTAGATAGCATTTGGAAAAGTGTTCTTAATATCCCAAACTGTTCACTTCTACAAAAGGTCACCTAAATTATTCTCTTGATGATTCTAGACTTTCAAAATATTTGACACCAAAACAAAATCAGATAGAACCTGAAACGTAAGACACATGGCCAAAAGCAGGCTGGTAGATGTTAACGATGAAGGCATGTATACAAAAAAAGTGTGAAAGACAAAGCCACACATGAACGACTAGAAAATGAGGTGGGTTGGTCTTGTAGCAAGAATGAGAAATGATCAAAGTGTGTCTGTACTACATTAGCATCTCTGAGGCATACTGGGAACCAGAGGAAGGTCTCCTGTATCCTTTATAAAGACAGATAAAAAATATACAAGAAAATATGAAGGATCACAGTCTGTTGCTAAAAATAATCAACGGTGAAATATAACGGATTCATTAGCATATCAAATTAGCTTTGTAAAGCACTTAAACATAACCAAATGGTTATCTATCAAAAAGTTGAGAGGAAAATAGTACCCATTAACTGGGGCAAGGCTTAACCAACTGTGCTATGAGATCGCAGTAGAGTATTACTGCACTATGAGAAATGGTGGCAGGCATTCAGGAAAAATTAATGAAACTGAAAAAATTTCCTAATGAGGAAACTGAGCTACACTAGCATATGAAAATGAGTGGGCTAGGTGGGTAGAGCACTGAACTTGGAAACTGTCAAAGATTTAAGTTTAAATCCTGCTTTGGACACTTAGCTGTGTTGCCCAGAGCAAGTTGCTTAAGCTTTTGCTGTTTCTTCGTCTTTAAAATGGAATAGCATTTACCCCACAAAGATTGAGATATTCACAAATCACTCTACAAATCTGAAAGGGCTAGCCGAACTAAAATATGCAAAACGAAGGAGCTAGAAGACACAGGAATAAAGAACCGGAGTCAGGAACACCTAATTTCAAACATGACCTGAGACACTAGCTGTGGGAGCCTGAGCATGCCACTTAAACTGTCTGCTTCAGTTTCAACTGTAGACTTGGGATAACAGCAGCTACCTCTCAGTGCTGCTGTGAAGACCAAATGAAATTTGTGTAAAGCATAACACGGTGCCATGCATATAGTGGGAGCTATACAAACACTTATTCCCTTCTCCCCTCTCTATTATGATTGAAGACAGCACTAAAAGACAAAATTCATTCTTACTAGCTATAGTGACCAAACTCAATCTTAGAGTTTTGGATGAAACCCAACTACTTTCTCTCAAATGAGATAGGCGATTATGAATGTGGAATGGGGTGCAGTCAGAAAGAGATCTGTATCTGTGTTTTTTTAGAAGAAGGGATCAATGAGGGGGGAAGGGTCTTAAGTATTAGGGAGAAATAACTACTGTTTAAAAAGGCAACAATAAAACTAAGACTGGGTATCATGTAGTATTTTCAATTATAGCAACTTAGGAAACACTAATTAAAGTCATGGACCTCTGTAGTATTTGAAGTATAGTACATTTTAATTGCCCATTTAGACCCGTTCAAGTGGGACATAGCCATTTAAGTATTTTTTTTCCTCTCTTTGTAAAACAAGCTTTATTTTTATCAATTTTCAATACTTAATAATTAAGAAATTGAGTTGTTAAGAGACCTAAGGGGTCATCTGGTCCAACCTACAATTGAACCAAGGAAGCCTACAATATTCTCCATAAGTAGATGGCAATAAATCTCTTTAAACACTTCTAGCATTATCAAATTGTTAGAATAGTCCTAGCTCCTCTAAAGAGAAAGAAAAACTTGAAGAAAAACAGTGAAGAACACTTCTATAGTTTAAAAATAATATAGCTTTTATATTATCAAAAGCAAAAAATTGTGGTCTAGCTTCTATTAAGGAAACATTAGAAATTTAAGCTCATATTGGTACCTGCTTCTATCACCTTCCTTTTTTTTTTCTTGAAATAGACCACAATACTACTCGAGAAATGTTTTCTTAGACAATCTTAAGTATGGTTCAATTAACAGGTCACCCTGTAAATATAGCTAACCTAGATTTTAGCAAAGGGTCTGATAAAGTTGTTTGAATTCACGCTGTTCTAGTACAATAGATCAAGATACTGGCTAAAAATAGGATAATTAGATGGGTTCAAAACTGACCACATGATTAGACTTAAAGGATAATTCATTAATGGTCTATGTCAATTTGCAAAGTCTCCCCTGGACTGCTCCAGGGATGTTTAATATTTTCATCAATGACTCAGATAATGGCATAGACAGCATTCCTCACATTTTCATCTAACATGAAACTAAAACAGCTAACACTCTGAATGGCAAAAGTTGGCTATCAAAAAGATTTGATAGTTTATAACACTGGGCTGAATCAAGACTAAATTCAAAAAGGATGAATATAAAGTATTAAATTTGGTTTCAAATAATAGCTTCCCAAGCACAAAATAGAGAAAGTAGCAGTTTAAAAAAAAATTTTAAGGGACTTGAAATTCAATATGAGAAGTGTGACATGGAAGCCAAGCTAACCAATGTGACCTTGAGCTAGAATAGAAGCACATATTATGCCCTAGGTTAGGCACATCTGGAGTTCCATATTCAATTATGGTAAACACATTTTAGGAAGGCCACTGAAAACTACCAGGAGTGATGAGAAATTTTACTTCTATACTACATGAAGACAAGATGCAGCACCGCTAACTTGTGTAGCTCTCAATAAGTTATGTTCACAGAAAACATTATAGGGGTGTTCAAATACTTAAAAGGCTGTCATGCTAAAGAGGCATTGAGAATTGCTTTGTGTGGCCCCAGAGAGCTGAACCAGGAGTAATGAGTGGATGTTAATAAAGAGGCCAGCATTTACGTATATTCACCTATAGCCTCTTAATTATTTCATGTCAAAATGTCAACTTTTTAATGTTCAATTACAATCACACAAATAATTTTCAAGGACTACAAACAAGACACACCAAGGCAATACACTTTTTAATAAAGTTTATTTCAACATAACTATGCTTAGGGAAATACACTCATATGGGTTAATATAATGCAATTTAGTTTAACTTTACACTACAATTTGGACCAAAGACTTATACATGGTTTAGGTTTAAAAAAAAAAAAACAGGATTTGCAATCTGGTTTATTTTTCATCTATTACAAATGTATAAAAGATCCTCAAGTGCTGCTACAGCAGGCAGCAAGAACCATGAGAAATTTACCTTTGGTTTACTTCAGAAAATAATACATTTATTGCACTGTAAAAGCTTCAAACATGGTGCAACAAAACATTATAAAAAATGTTTCAGTGCCAGCTTACAAAATTCAATAACTAGTGTAGTCTTACAAAAACAAAGCATATGTACATGTGAAACAACTGCATTAGCTGTCTGGATTCAGTTAACATTGCATGTAGACTGTGGATCTACACAAACCAATACTCAAGGAATTCCTTGAATCGGAGTAACACTATAAGCTCAATTATTCTGCTGAGGTCGGGAAGGTGACAACACACAGGCTGCCATTTTTCACCGTTTTGCAATTTATATATATAAAAAGAAAAACTTCAGCCTTTGAGCCTCAGTCCAGAATTGAGAAGTACACTAACAAGTTTCAAACACACAGGACAATATGCTATGGGGGTTGCTTCTGTTTAAGGTTATGAACCTCCAAATGTCAATTGATAAGTCCTTCCCTCCCCCAACAGAGTTCAAACTGAGAAGTGGCTCCAGAAACGGACCAAGCATGAAAGACAAGAGCAGATTTTTATCTACAAGAGGCATCATCAACAAGCCTCTAGAAAAAAAGCACCTATGACTGGAAACCAAGATAAAACAGAAATAAGAAATAAACTGAAAATACTGAAAAAAGAAATGATGTGGTACACGTAAGTTTAAAGGGCAAAAGAAATACATATTTTAGAAGACCAAGAGCATGTTAATTAGGTTCACACACTATAGTATTTCGGTAGTTTGTTACCAATAATACAGAAGCATCAACTTACACATGAATAGAATGTTAACTTTTTGTTACTTTCTCTTTATATAGTGCCAAAAATTCTAGCTTCAGTTCTATCCAAGTAAAAAACTGAAAGATGAGAGATTTTCATGCAAATACTAAATATTCCAAATAAAATTTCTATTTATTGTATTTGGAACTATTGATTTACTTTAAATCATTAAGCAAAAACACATAGCAATAAAGGACAGCACCTAATATAGGCCTGACTGTCACAAAGTCCTTGCTTGCTGGGAGAAAGGTCTTAAGTTCCACCTAGCACCCAGTAAAACAAAAAGTTATTTTGCAGCAACATAGGTCTTGATCAATTTAATGATCAAATTGTTAATTTGTTACATTTAACTCTTAAGTTCTTTAGACTAGTCTTAAAACTGGATTAGAATATCACTAAAGCTCTTCAACATCTATAAGAGATGGTAAATTTTCTTGCTTAAGAGATCTGAAGGGACCTAATAAAACCTCTTTCCAGAAGAGAGGTTTCTATAAAAGTCTTTGCTAAACACTTACCAAAAGATGTAAATTTTTATATTCATATACTATAAAAGGAAACCCAATAAAATGTACCCATGAATATTAAAACTAGGTGTTTTTTAAAGGAAGACATAACTAGTTTCATTATTAAAAAATTTTAAACATAAATATAGTTGCAACTTGATCTTATGTTGACAATGATTGTCAGAGCCTAGTATTCAACACCACTTAATCATACCCATTCACACTGAACACATGCTACCTCACACAACTTACTCCTGCCATGAGATTTTTCTGCTTCCTTAAATCTTTGGCCTCCCAATACCAAGTTCCACACCCTCGAACCTAAAACTCATCTGCAAATCACTGCCAAAAGAAGCATCCCCTCAACCCATCCCATGTCCATATTATACCCTCCCCCCCAGCTTCCCCATTCATTCAAGCTGTACTGCTGCACATCTGGGAACATGGCCAAAATATGACCAGAACACATTTTCTATGATCAGGTCCCATGTTTAAAGAAGAGAACCTAAACATTAAAGTGACTTTCCAGAAATTTGAGATTAGGTCTTCTCAGGTTTCCCCCCGCCCCCCATCACTGTGCTCAAATCCAATATATTTGCTAGGAAAACTTAGATTTTTTTTTTTTAAATGAAAAAAACTTAAGTCAAATTTTATGTAGTCTTTAGCAGTTGGCCAAAGAATCTATGAAAAAAGGACCACTAAGAGGAAGACACACTGCCCTGAAAAGATGTTTCCCTTCTAGTGCCAACTGCCGGTAGTGAATTTGAGAGACTGGCTTTTGTTTTTTTCCCCCAAATAGCCTCATGCTGCTGCAAGGGCAAGCCAGGGCGCATGCACACAGCACTGGAGCTAGCAAAATGTGTCCTATTGGTTTTTTTTCTTTAATCTGGTTGGCACCAAGATTAAAGTTAACTGTACTGGATGCCCTGTTCACTTTCTTCATAGTATGGAGCTGGAGTTGATCTACAAACATCTGTAAATGCCTTCTCTTATCCCAGCTGAAACCTTGGAGGTTTCCAAGGCTCTGTGTAACTTGAATGAAAAAGGAAGATGAAATTCTCTTCCCTCCTTTTCTAATCCCAGGTTTGCTACTCACCAGAGTATTACACTTATTTGAATTGGTGGCTATATGGACATCAGCCACTCATGAAAAAATGTTTAGGTGAAACGTTCAATTTACACTATGCAATCTGGGAAGTAGCCGTACCAAAATGGACCCAGGGGGAAAAAAATCTATTGATGTTTGCTTTGTGAGATTTTACTCACAATTTCATCATATATATATATATAATAGTATGCAACCAAATGCATAATGATTATGAAATCAAAACCAAGGAGTGCCAATTTACCATAGCCACTTAAAAATAAATTAACATGAAACACAGATTCTAATATGCATCAGATGTGAAAATCAAAACACAATGAATGGAATCTGCATTTGCTTCATCTGCTCACAAACTACACATTAGCACATATACACACAAATAATTCTTAATTTTAGCAAACTCAAATGACTATGAAAAAGACAACAAACTGCAGCAAAGGAAATGAACAGAAAAACACCTGCTCTGTGGTAAGCAACAAACCTGAAAGTTTTTTTTAAAATGAACCAAAATAAACATGCATATATATATATACATATGTATATACACACATACACTCACATATATAAAGTGTTCCTGTACAGCAAAAAAAATGCTATTTCTAAAAGATTACACTGCATAGGTAAAAAAAATGGAAAAAAAATCAAAATCACAATGTGCAACATTTTAAGCCATTAAAGCACCACCAAAAATAAAAAATAACACTCCCCTTTACTTCCCACAATTAAAAACCATTGTTATAATATTTATGAAGATTGACAAATACAAATCAGAAATTCTAACCAAAAATCAGAAAAAAGACTATAAATGTGGACAAAATTCACTGTCCATTATAGGGAGAAACAAAAAAACATTTTAAAAAGTATGACTGTTCATTTCTTTAACCACATTGTGGCTTTTTTTTGTTGTTTAAAAGTGCTAATTTTTTGAGACATCAGATTCCTCAAAGAAAACCATTGAGTAATTTGCTACCAATATGCTGATTTATGCCTAACTAAACAAGGAACCAAAAATGTATTTTAGATAAAACTAGACTAGAAACGTGGGGAAAAGAAACCTGACTACTGCTAACTATATGATCAACAGAAAAACTTGGTTTTCAAAATCTCATTTTAAAAATAATTTATGCAAAGGCTAATAGTCTTTCACTAGTGCTAGTTTAGTAGAAAAGAGAAATCCAATTCCTTGTATTCACTAGTGTACACAAAAGATTAACAAACTATTATACAAGAAGGGTGGTGAAGAAAAGGTATCTACTGGAGATCATCAGACACTACTCCAAACCTAAACAAAAGGGAATTAAAGGGAATTGTCTACTACAATAATTATTCATAAAATGGAATAGATCTTATAAAAGGATTGTAGGCTTGTTCATATAGAGTTTAGTTACTCTAACTCCTTAGTTGCTTCCTCAAGGTAGTAGACGTTCACTAAATGTCGATTCAGGTGTTTGCTATATTCTCCTTCCTTCCTAAAAGATCTATCACAGAAAATGCACACAAAGTTCGCTGATTCCACTGCTGCTGCTACGTCTTCCTGGGAAGCTTTTCTACTTGTTTCTTCCTGTACAGATCGAGCACCATTCAACCCAGAGTCATCACTGCCCTCTGACATGTTGTCACTCAAGTCACTGCCATCATGACTGTGGATGCCCTCATCTTCATCAATTTCCTGAGACTCGTTTACAGCAGCAGGAGCTGCTGAGGGCACAGGCACTGTTGGGGAGGCTGGCTCACACTGCTCTGCTGCTGCTGCTGGAGGAGCAGGCAACTCAGGTTCTGGCAAGCGTGGGGATTCTGGCTGGGGCAGCTCTGGCAGTGAAGGGGGCTCTTCAGCTGTCAAGTCTTTATCAGCCAGATGCTCTGCTGGGGTTGGACTTGTTTCAGTTTCCATTTCACACACTATGTCAGTTTGATGCTCTCTATCAGGAAGATCTTCCTCTGGCTCACAAGATGATGGCATAAGTGACTCTTGGGTACCACCAGACTCACTCTTATTTGGCTCTTCATCTGTAGCTTTCTGAAAAGCAGTTTCTCTGTCTTCTTCCTTCTGCTCAAGTACCATTTCTTGGTCTCTCATTTCTGCATTCTCTACATTTTCAGTAGGTGATGTAGGTGCAGGTACAGGTGCTGGTACAGGCACTGGGCCTGGCGCTGGCACTGATGCTGACAGGGAGTCCTGAGTGTTTGACCTTTCTTCAGTTATTGGGTTATTAACAGGCACTAAGGAATCTTCCACAAGGACTTCCTCTTTCTGTGGTTCTTCCCTAGGGCTGTCAGACTTTTCCTTTGGATCCTCTTGAGGAGGAGGAGGAGGAGAAGGAGGAGGAGAAGAAGAAGGAGGAAGAGAAAGAGTAGGAGGAGCATGAGGGGGAGGAGGAGGAGGAGGAGGAAGAGATTTTTCAGGGACCAGCTCATTCTGAGTGGGCTTTACCTGAACTGACCTGGTGGGTTTTTTACCATGTTTACCTTTCAAAGCTTTCTTTTTTTTATTTTTCTTCAGGCAAGCTTTCTGTCTTTTATGCTCTTCCACTTTGCCTTCATCTTTTCCAGCTTCCTGGCTCTTTCTGGATCTGCTTTCAACTTTCTTTTTCTTTTTCACCACAGGTTCTGTATCATTCACTGGGTTACTATTTGAAGAAGCTGCTTCACTTTCCATCTTTCTTTTAGCTTTCTTGTTTTTACATGATTTTTCTGAGCCTTTCCCTGTTTTGATATCTGCCTCCTTTGACTCAGTTGCCAGCTTACGATTTCGGGTGGTCACTTGGCCTAAGGAAACTCCAGTGCACGGCTTCTTCTCTTTTGAGGCGTTTTCCTTTTCTTTCTTCTCAACTTTTACATTCTTTTCATTCATCTTTTCCATCCCATCTCCCTTTGTTTTTGTTTGTTCTTTTTCAGTTTTTTCACTGGCCACACTATCAGAACCACAATTGTCTGCCTCACTTTTTTTGGATTTTTTAAGTTTCACTTTGGAAACATCCATCGCAATATCACAACAATCAGAATGCCTGGACTTGATATGATACTGCAGATTACACTTCTTGGAAGCAGCATAATCACATACAGGGCAAAGGAACTGTCGTGGGTTCACATGGAGTTCTACATGCTTTTTGAAGTTACTTCGATCAGCTGTTTTGTAGTCACAGTGTGGGCAGGTCAGCGGCTTCGGCCCATTGTGAACCTGCCTTGCATGTCGGGTTACTTCATGCTGATTAGAGGCCACATAACTGCACTGATCACATTTAAATGGTTTCTCACCTATAGGTAAGATAAGAAAAGAGGGAAGAAAATAAATTTTAAGTAAAATGAATTCAAAACTAATTTGAACAAACGCAGAGAGAACAGTGTACCCAAGTTTAAGCAAATATGCACAAAGTAAAAAACTGACCCATGCATCTTTTAGTTGCCATATTTACTAGTTTATTTACTAGTATTTACTAGTTCCTCCTCTTCTCTGCCAATATTTTGACTGTAAAAGGAGGGACTATTATCCATTTCTGCTACCATTCTTAGCAACTTGAATTTGAAAATCTCATCAACCTTTAAAATGAGCCCTCCTAAAAGTTGCATAGGAACGAACTATATATAGCAGGAGGTCTTTTCTGGTATCTCTAGTTTTGACTGCTTATCTTCTGAAATTACCTCCCATCCACTCTCCACCTATCTTGTATGTACCCAGTTATTTATGTTCATTTGTCTCCCCCATTAGCATGTGAGTTCCTTGAGGTCAGAAACTATTTTTGCCTTTCCTGGGTCCTCACCAATTAGCATAAAACCACCAGGACTTGGAGGGTGATGGATAGGGGAGAAAGAAGAAAAGGCTTGAGTAGTTAGCTCACCCTCTCTATTTCCCAGTCAATGGCAAACAACTTGGTAGTTCCTTTAAGTTAATCACTCTCTATATTGGCACAAACTCTGTTATCACATTCATCAGTGAGAGTTCAAGAACCTGTTCACCTCTCTCAGAATCATAAATCTGTCATATCAAGAAGGAACTCCGGAAACTGATTTCAGTTATTTCATTGTAAAGAAGGAGAAATTGGGAGACTCTGATTTAAGTCACTTATCTAAAATTCTCAACCATATCCCCACCCAACACTTAAAAAGTAGATGATACAATTTCTTATTTTCCCTGAGATTACAGCCATCCCACAGACAAGTCCCTCAATTTCTCCTTTCATGATTCAACTGTTCTCTGAATCACCTTTTTTCATTTCCTCCCTTCTACTTACAGGAGTCACTAAGTTTAATCTCTGTTTTCAAACCCATCCCCAGGAAATTTTCCTGGTTTGTTTCCCACTACTCTAATTACTCCCCTTCTGTTTCTTCCTTCTTTTCTCTCTCTACCTCAGTAATCTTCAACAACTTCAACCCTTCCACAGAGAGGCCCTGGCACAGGTTCTCATTACTGAACACCTGGCCTACAGCAGTAGACTCCTAATAGTTTTTACCTCCAATTTCTCCGTTTCAATTAATTCTTCAAACTGAAGCCATCCTCGTCTTCATGATCAGAAGATCTAGTCAAACCACTCCTGTTCAGTCATCAACAATGGAATGGCTCCCTAATATGTACTGAACAAGTCACATTTCTCTGCCTGGTGTTCAACAATTTTTTAAAATGCTGGACCATCCTAGCTTTCTATCCTAATCTCACATGCCTAGAATATCCTCTTGGACCCTATCAAACCTGCTAGGGGACCAAGGTGGCACAGTGGCTAGAATGGAAGGCTTAAGAGTAAGGAGGACTCATCTTCCTGAGTTCAAATCTGACCTGAGACATTTACTGGCTGTGTGACCCTGGGCAAGTCACTTAACCCTGTTTGCCTCAGTTTCCTCATCTGTAAAATGAGCTGGAGAATGAAATAGCAAACCACTCCAGCAGCCTTATCAAGAAAACCCCAAATGGGGTCATGAAGAGTTGAATGTGACTGAAAAACAACTAAACATCAAACCTGCTAAATTTTTATTCATTCTTTAAATTCAAACCTTCCTTAAATATTTTATCCCAGCACTCACAGTTATTATCATATCCTTTTACTCTCTGAACCTTGCAAAACATTTTGCTTTGCATTATATAATGAACTTAATGTACAATACTGTATGTTTTAACTGTTTTATTCCCCTGCTAGATAATCCCCACAAGGAGGCAAGGTGGTAGCGAAGAACATTGGTTCTAGAGTCAGAAGGCCTGGGGTTCAAAATCCTTCCTCTGATGTTCATTACCTCTGTGACTTCAGTTTGACACTCTGTAGGATGAGTGGTTTGAACTAGTTGTAGACAATCTCTGAAGTCCTATATAGCTCTAAATCTATAAAGCTACAGCAGGAATTATATCAAAATTTTCTAATCTTTCTCAACACTGTATTCACCATATACAAAAGGTATATTTGTTCAATATTTTATTGAACTGAACTGAATCCTACTTAAAAGGATTCCCTTCTGGCAGGTTCACTGAAATTTTAAAGTAGAAGGTGAGAGTGTACTTTGAAAGTAAGGGAGTATTTCAGGGGAAAACACAAGTAAATATGGCACATAAAAGAATAAGCTAGGAAAAAAATACAATCACAAATACACTGAAAAACAGTACCAAAAAAAAATTAAAAGGAGCAATAGAGTAACACACATTCTATCAGAGTACATACCCATCTAGATCACTCTATAGTAATATTACCAAATGGTATCCATACCCAACTGGTCCTTTGGAATGCATTGTAGAAAAATGGAAATTAACAATTGATCAAACAGAATATTCAGTCTCCAAAAAAAAAAAAAGTTGTTCAAAATTACAAGGATTCAAAATCTATAATTAAAGCTAGAAAGGAAGCTTCAAAACTGAGACATTAAACTTGCTTTACATTAAGACAAAATTCCATAATGAATAATGGCGAAATACTTAATTATTAAAATACTCAAACTCTAGCAAATTTAAGTAATAAAAAGGAATAAATAAAGCACATTCATACATAATTGTAAATACTCCTTTAAAATATTCCCAAAATATGTTAAATGGTTCGATGTTGAATATATAAACCCCCATGAAGGCATAAAGCAGTTCATGCTATTTATTTCCATAGTTAAGGAATCTGAACATATTCCTATGTAGTGAATAAAGAAGATTAACATAATATAAAATAGTTTCAAATCTTGAGATACATATAAAAATAATACAAAACATTAAGAACTAATAATGCTCTTTCAAAAGCCAATAAACTCCAAGTAAGCATATTTTGTTCAAAACCAATAAAAGATGCCTACTAAAAATACAGAAATGCTTTTAAATACTTTCTCAGGCCATTCCCAAAGGTTCATACCTATGCTTATTGATGATATGAAAGTATGAGTACCCAAAATACCAGTTATCTACATGAAAAAAATTTGAGGAAAAACATAGTTAAAAAAAAAAACAAATCTTTTTGGGTAAACATTAGTTAAAATCTTTTCAAAACAATGAGAAAGGACATAGTAAAGCACAAATTAAACAAGGTCAAAATCTAGGCCTATCTAAATCCTAGCCTAATCACTGATTTATTCCTTTGTGAATCAAAATTATGTTAATATTACACTATACAAAACTGCTTTGAAACTGTATTTAAATAAATGAAATTCACCATAAAATGTCGTAACTTTTATGTTATTTCATCTAAGTCTCTCTAGAGATTTGTTTTTTATTCCCATTTCTTTTCCTTTTTTTTTTCCTTTTACATAAGGCTTTTTCTGTATTTCTTTATCATCCTCGTATTTATTAAGACTAATAGCATTACGTATTCATCTATATATAGATGTATTCATATTCTGTATGATGTATTCATCCCCCTAGATTGGGCAATAAGGTTTCTTTCCAGGTTTTTTGCAAATTACAAATAATCCTATGAAAATCTTTGGGCAGTTAGATGGCACAGTAGGACATAGCACCAGGTCTGAAGTCAGGAAGACTCATTTGTCAGTGACCCTGGGCAAGTCACTCAACCTTATCTGCCTCAGTTCCTCATCTGTAAAATGAGTTGGAGAAAAAAATGGCAAACCAATCTGGTATCTCTGCCAAGAAAACCCCAAATGGAGCCATGAAAACACAACTGA
The DNA here is from genome assembly GCA_028646515.1 of Pseudochirops corinnae. Classification (NCBI taxonomy): domain Eukaryota; kingdom Metazoa; phylum Chordata; class Mammalia; order Diprotodontia; family Pseudocheiridae; genus Pseudochirops; species Pseudochirops corinnae. The sequence continues at coordinate 93,542 of JAQQSV010000395.1, forward strand.
ACAAATGAAAATCTTTAAACAGATATCTTTTTGTTGTTGTTGTTGTTCCTACTAACACTTGCAGGAAATATTCCCAACAACTTAAATTACTGAATCAGGAAACCTATCTTTTTAGCTTTTACTGTATATTTAAGTTTATTCAAGTAAGTCTACAATTCTGCTAGCAATGGGGTTTGTAAGTAACCTGTTTCTCTAAATCCCCACAAGAAATGGGTTTTACAACTTTGAAATTTATTCTGCCAATTTAACATGTGTAATAATGTGATTATATCTTCTTCCCAAGGATTAGTAACAAATTTTTGTTTCTTCTTTTGAAGACCGTTCATCTTTTCACTGTCTTCCCCTGAATGAAATTAATAGTTAAGGCAGGAAAATTTCCATTGAGGAAAAAAAGGTAGAGTCCAGAAATAACAGACAAGTTTGACAGCTGGCAAGATTCAAAAACAGATTATAAAATTATTTTAAAACAGGAAACTAATGACTAACTCAAAATGGTTTCACTCAGAGAAAATTTCATAGCAAATTAACCTCATTTAATTTTTTTAAACAAGGTTACTAGGATAACCTAGGAGGGTAACTTCCACTAAAGTTCTAACTCTGATGACTCATTACTAGGTATTCTTGAAGACTCTATTTATAGAAAAAGACAATACATCTGTTATGTGAGGTCTAGCTGAGCTAGGTACAGAGAGACTGATCACTATGTTGGTTACAAGTCAATGAATATCTTAGTTGCAACAACTCACAAAACCTATCTACTTCTTAAGAGTGGTTCTAACACTACCCAGTGGCAGGAGTAACTATATGGATGAAACAGATCTTAGAAGGACTTGAAGGACTGCAAAATGCTTAACTAGCGGAAACGATGAGACTGTTTTAGACAAAGTAGGAAACTGTGGACAAGATTAAATAGTTACAAAGATGTAGAAGTGATTGACTACCCAAGGATTATTGGTTGGAACAATGTCAAACTAGAGGAACTTCTAGATTTCTGCTCAACTATGTTCTTGGTGAAAGACTTACCAGATTTTAATAGACACAAAGTCAGTCAATAAAATCATTTATTAAGTACCTACTATGTGCCAGGCACTATACAAAACTATACTTACATGAGACAAGAGAATCAAGATTCAAAAAAACAGTAGACTGTAATAAGGTCAATCTAAGAAGATTAATGTTAGTCTGGATAAATGCAAAGTCCTACATTGACCAAGTTTAACTCCTATGAAGATAGAGGTGTTTGATTCCAACACTTCAGTATGGTCCAGGGTACAATGACTGTCAATCACTTGATTAATAATAGCTTAATTTCCAGAAGGCAGACTGGTGTAGTAGAGAAAGTCATCCTTGGAGTCAGAAAGATCCCCTGCCTCTGATCCATGCTGGCTATAGCACTGACCAAGTCACTTTACTTCCCAGTGCTCTAGGAAACTCTTTATAAAGACTCTAAACTGAAGAATGGGGCCAAATGTCCAGGGCAAGAGAAGGAATTAAGTAACCACCAGGCATTAGTGATGCCATTTCTGGTTATGATGTTCAATTCTATGAGTAAACCAAGAAGGAAATATACAAGCTTGAATAAATCCAGGAAAGCAAATAGGAGTGGAAGATGCTTAGCCTGAAACGAAGGAAGAGAAGAGAATGGAAGAGAGGATAGGTGAAGATGAACAGGGCATGGTCATGGATAAGCATGGTCTTCAAACTCTTTGAAGATTAACATTGAATCTAATTCTAACAGTGTGGCTCCAGAGGATATAAATAACTAGGACTGATAGATGGAAATTACAGGTAGGTAGATTTTGTCTGAATATAAAATAAAGCCAAATCTATTATAAATGAATTGTGACATTAAAAAATTTGAAAAGAAACAAATTATGTACCTTTCTCAGATAAGGGCAGAAGAGGAATTCTTCACCAAACAAGGAAGAGAGTCAATTACTCAAGATAAGAGAGCTAACTTTCATTATATGAAATCGAAAAACTTCTGCTAATAAAATTAATGCACCTAGGATGAGCAAAGCAGTTGAGTGCAGGGAAAAAAGGGTTTGCTACCCAAGCTATATAATCTATCCATCAATCTCAAGAGAGTCATATACAGTTATCCCTTCCACATCTCGATTTTCCCCACTGAGATTTCAATATATCATTAGTTGGCAAAAGAAATTAAATGGGAATTTTTGAAGTTTTGCAGAAGTCACAAACAACATGGGAAAGCCAGCAGATGACAAAAAAAATTTAGAAACTCAGAAATGTAGAAAATATGTGCATAGTATTGTATGGTATTAACACAGTTTATTTTAATATCATAATAATTCAGACTTCTTCTCTGGTACAAAGAAGGGCTAAAAATTTTATGCAGATATTCAAGATCAAGAGGGTGTTGCAGCCCGAGCCCCTAATACCTCCCCCACCGCAATGTGAAAGGGATAACTGTATGACTACAAGTCATTCTCATACAATAAATAGTACTTGATACAATACCATAAGTACTCAAAAGAATTGCCAAGTATTTATAACCATATAAAAGAATACTCCAAATCACTAATAACAGAGATGCCCAAGTCCACAACGCTGAGTTTTTACCTCACACTCAGCAAACTGGCAAAGATGACAAAAAGATGTCAACAGTTAATGTTGGAGGAGTTATAGGAAGCTAGGGTGCATTGTTGGTGGAGGTATGAACTGGTACGATCATTTTGGAAAGCAGTTTGGAATTATGCAAATATTAATCAAATATCCATATTGACCCAAAACTCCTTTACTAAGATTATATCCCCAAAAAGTCATTGAAAAGAAGGAAATTTCCACATACCTCAAAATACTTATAACAGTACTTTTTGTGATAGCAAAGAACTGGAATATTAGTAGACACTCACTGATTGGGAAATGGCTAAACAAACTGTGGCATATGAATATAATGAAGTATTACTCTGTGAGAAATGATGACTCTGATTAATAGAGAAGCATGAAAAGCTCCACATGAACCAATGCAGTGTAAAATAAGCTGAGCCAAGAAGATAATACACACAACGACAACAATAAAAAATGCAAAGATCAACCACACAAGTCAAAAGTGAATGCTACAAAATTATAAGAAACAAAAAACATGGCTTGAAAAGAGATAGTGAGATAATACTCCTTACTGTACCGCCTCCAGGAGGTAGGAGGTCTACACACGTAATACTTCATGTTTTGACTTTTTATCTTTCAAAAAAATTATCTGTTACATGGGATAGCTCTGTGTGAAGAGGACAGGAAGCAATACTGGAGAACACTATGATGATGTAAAAACACAAATATCAATAAAAATTATTTTAAAAAACAGATCGTGTGGTAGTAAGTCTTAACACAGGAATTTCTATGTTTCTTGTCCAACAAAATGACTCTTGGGTAAAGACAGGCTTGCTAAAGTTCCACACTGTAGAAGTTACAAGATGGGAGAGTTCTTAACAACAGCTCATCTTAAAAAAGGTCCAGGGACTTAACTGACGGCAGTTTTTATGATTCCATCCACACCTTTTCATCTTACGCAATTCTTGCTCATGTTTTCCCATAAATAATACAAATGACCTACCCGAAGTGCTAAAAGGTCTTTGGTCTGGGGTCTTCTTATGTTTTTATGTATATTTGAACCTGTCCATCTGCTTTGTTCTCTCATATTACGTGATCATCAAGTATCCTCAATAATACTCCTTATGGAACCTGTTATGTATAAGTCACCACACAAAACATGTTTTGGCCATTTTTTATAGTAGCAAAGAAATGGAAATAAAGCAGGTGCCCATAAATTGGGGAATGGTTTAACAAACTGTGGTACCTGAATGTAGCAGTATAGTATTTCCTTGATAAGGAATTAAAGGATATGAGCAATCACATGAAAGAAATGGGACTTTTTCCACAAGGAGTATATGAATGCCTAGAAAAAAATGAAATAAAAGAATGCTGTGATAGAACCAGATTTCTCCTATTTTCCCACAAGAGGGATTAGTTTTCTTAAAATTGAATCTGAGATGGCATTAGCCCCGACCTCAACAAATGCTACAATCAGATGTATCAAACACTGGCACCACAACACTCCAGATGCATTAAAATATAATTATGAAATATTTAACAAAATAAACTACAAAAAACATAATATTAAGATGTAATTTCCCAAGTCAATACATGACTGCAGGATGCTTACATTAGTGGCCTCATTCTATCCAAGTTTGAGACCACTGCTCTAAATCATTAATATTTAGAGAAATATAAATCAAGATTATGCTGGCTTCACTTCACATCCAGTAAACTCTCAAAAATAGCAGAAGATGGGAAAAGGCAATGCTGCAGAGAATGTGGAAAAGAAAGGCATGTTAATGTACCATTGGGTGAAGCTGTGAATTGGTACAACTATTCTGGAAAGCAATGTGGAATTATGAGAAAAAATTAACATATCCATAAGCCTTCTAACCTACACGTTCCACTGGCTAGGCAAATGACCCAAGAAGGCTAATGATAAAAGAAAGGCCCAGTCAAGAAGACTGTCTAAAAAGAAGCAGATATATTCTATATGCCCAGCTCCCACAAACCCAACGCAGCAAAAACTTTAGATTTGTACTCAAAGACGGGAAGCAGCCAGAAAATATCAACTCACTGTGAATGCAAGGCTCAGAACAGGGCACTCCAAGAAGAAACTGTAAGATGATGCAATACTAACCTTCCAACAGAGAAGAAACAATTTGTATCTTCAGAACCTTACGTCCTCAAAGGGTACTAAGGAATTAATAAGAAAAACAGAGGACCTTGAGCACTGATAGGTTCCGTTCTGATGGTTTTAAAGAGAGAAAAGTGAAGAGGAGACCATGGCTTCCTTTTTCATGTTTTCCGTTGGGCAGGTTTTGCTAGACTATTTTCCCCATCTTTATCCTTTACTATTAGGCGGAGGGGAGTCGGGAAGATACATTGGGAAATGTAGCTGATATTAAACAAAAGATAACAAAAATATATTTTTAAAATAATATTTATAATAATGATTCTGAATCACTGACAAAAGGTACATTATGCTAAATATAAACACATTTTGGTGAATTTAGGGAAGCGTACAATGATATCCAATATGTATCGTAACACATTCATACTTGGCTAAGTCAGAATAGAGATAACACTTCAGAAACTGGGAGGGTGGTATGAATGAATGTAAATTCTAAATTGATACTATAGAGGCAAAGTCATATTAAGTAAAATATACCTTTTATTATGTGTTCCTTTAAATGATGAAAGCAAAGATTTTTAAGTGGCTCATAATGCATGGGTTTTTTTTTTCCTGCAACATACTTATATAGTCTGCCAGTATAGATACTGCTCATAAAGGGAGTAATACCAAAATACAGAATGTCTGACGATGCTGCATACCACAGCAAAAGTCAAACCTTAAAATGGCTTTACAATATCTTCTTTAAAAAAAACATACAAAATTCTACTTACAAAATAATTGACAAAATCTGGAGCCAGGATTCTTTCTAATTGAAAAATGAAGAGTTGACTAAGTTTTAATAATTTTTATTATTTTCAAATGGCCCTAATCATCTACTAATTACTTTAAAAAAAATTTTTTTTACAGAACTACAGGACCCTCCCAAAGTAAGACACACTCTAAAATCTAGAGATAAGGTTAGCATTAAGAACATGTAATGTATGTGATTAGTCACAACTTCATACTTTCTCATTTGGAAACAGCTTACGATAATGAGGTTCCCTTCACATGTTAATAGAAAGTCACCATAAAATCCTATTAAAAATAAAACAGAACTTATAAAAAGTAGCAGGTCAGTAAGGAGAAAATGATGCCATAAGAATTAGCACAGTTGGTTATCTGCAGGGATCTGGGCTGCAAAAATGTTCCAGTATCAGTAGAACTGTCTAAGAATCCTGGTGTTATGATTTCCAGAGCTATACAAATGATTTAGGCTGAACTATCTATCCCCAAAGTACATACATGAGAGTACATAAGTGGCAGGTTATATCCCTTTCAGCTCTACATCTATATTCCCATTCACACAATGTAAATATCTTTTTATAGCAACACCCAAGTTCTTTTTTCTGGTTCTTTGCTCATCAAACAACATTCTAATCTAAATCTGGTCTCCTAAACAGACTTGTTCATCAACAGGGAGCACACCTTCCAGAAAACCAGTACTTATTATCATGTTACCTAGTGCTCCCATTAGCAATTATCAACAGGCATTCTTAACTATTAAAGTTTCAGGGCTTTAGTTGTCAGAAATTGGTTTGCTAGGGTCTAATGACCCCCAGGCAACAAGTTTGAGAGCCTGTAAAACTGAGAAGAGACCCTTCACTGAGGATTCACCATGGCTAAGCCCCACCCCAGAGGCCAGCACAACTTTACCTACACACACACACACACACACACACACACCCCCCTTTAAGCTTGGCTAAAGTGTTTACATGAATATCTAAGACTCAAGAGTTCACAAGGGAAAAGCAAGTGGTCCAAGGACAGAAACAGACAGCTCTCGAAAGACTTCAGAACTACTAACAACTGTGAAGCTCCAAATCAGTAATAAAGAGAATTACATATCAAAATTAGGCTTCATTTCACACACATCACCTTGTCAAAGATGACAAAAAGCAAAATGTTAGTATTGGAAAGAGGAGGCGGGCACACTAATATAGTTAGGAGAGCCAAGAGTGACTAAAAATGTCCAAACCCTTTGATCCAGAGATCCAACAAAGCATATTACCCCCCTCCCTGCCCCCAAGGAGGTCAAGAACAGAAAGAAAGTTGCCCAAAATCTAGAGAGCAGCACTTTTTGTGGCAATAGAGAACTGCAAACAAAGTGAATGCCCACTGTGTAGAGCCTAACAGCCTGTAGCACATAAATGCCATGGAATATCATTTTGTCTTAAGAAAAAATAAATGAGGAATTCACAAAAATATGGGAAGATTTATTTGAACTGTCCACAAAGCAGAACTGTGAAAACCAATATGAATGACTACAAGCATATTAAGCACAAAATAAACCGAATGCTGCATAATAGTGACCAAGCTTGGAGCATTGTACCCTTTTCCATTTTTGAAGAAGAAGTAGGAGACTATGGCTATGAAGTGTGCATATAATATCAGACGAGGTGTACATGATGTACAGGTTAACTTTTTTTTCTTTCTCTGTGACAAGAGAAGGATCACTCTGAAGAGGTACAGGGAAGAGTGTTTTGGGGAATGATAAAAAGGCATCAGAAAAATAAGACACGACAAATTAAATTATAAATAAAGCTCTTCAATCTAATAACTTAATTTGTATCTCCTTTGTCTTCCATAACTACAAGTATTAACCAGCACAAATAAGTCTCTATATTTGTTTTGCTGATATATTATGCTGCTTTTCCATGTTTCATCACAACATTAGTATAGTTTTGTTCCCACAACCCCCAAATTCTGCATGTACTATAGTCAAAAGCAAGCATAAAAAATACCTCCAAAATAGAGCACATGACAGAAGCAACATTCCTTATGTTCTAAGAGAGAGGATTCCTTTTTATTAGAACTATGGTCTTTTCATAGGTCTTTATTATACTGGTTAACATTAAACTTATCTGTAACCCCTTTGACTCGATTTTTAAAAAAGATTTCCACAAGCATCCAACTCAGCGATCCAAATGAACCAGTAATCTTTTATTTATCCTCAAAGATAGCCTTTTACTTAAGTCCTTCTTTGATATCTCATTATGGCAAAGAGGTGAACCTGTGTTCTTGATGTCTATATATCATTAGAGTGCAAACTCTGGCAGGGCCAACTAACCTGGAAATGACTCAATTATGGGAAGATTAAGTTTGTTGCCTAGTAAAGTTTAGAGAGACTCATAATTAGGTTGCAACAATATGGTGACAGACACTCAACTCTGGAAGACTCAGCTAATCTGCTAAATTAAAGGGGCTGTAATCTTCAATGGTGGAAGAACCCATTTCACTGAGATTAAAGATACTATAAGTATGAAAGCTATTTTCCTACTCACAAAAGTCTAAGTTACCACACACATCCATTGAATGAAAGGAAAAACTTCATGTGAATGTGTCCACTAGGTGGAGACACAGATTAATTTAACATATAATATAAAAATGTCTATCACATTATTAAGAAGCTGCTTCAGTAATATGCTTATTTATCAACTGATCACTTATCTATACATAAGTCTTTTAGCAGACTAGTCATTATTTTAAGTCTAAAGATTATACCTAAAAACATTAAACATTTCAGAATGTTTTTATAAAAGCAGAAGAAAAAATTTTGAAAGAATATCCCTATAAAAGTTGTTTGCCAACAATGACAGAAGCCCCACTCCCCTTCTTACCAACCTGAATGAGTACGCATGTGTCTAGTTAAATGTGTCTTCTGCGAACTGGAATAGGGACACATAGCACACTGATATGGGCGTTCGCCTGCAAATAAATCAATCATACATTAGAAATGTCAATAAAAGCAAAATACATAGAAAATTCATCACTTACTGACAAAATACATAGAATATGCATCACCATTTATGCCCAGGCAAAACACAATTGATATAATGGTGTGACTAGTATGCTATTAGAGTTATTAGAATCTTCCTTAATTCAGTTTAGCACCTGGATAAATCAACTTTGAAATCACAACCAATTTTAAAGTTGAGCACAATAAAAATGACCACTCTTCAAAATGTTCTCCAGCCCTTCTTGTACTTCAAGTATCTAATAAAAACTCATCTGTAGTAAGTATGGAGCAACATAAATTAAAAGTAGTCTGCCACAGGTGTGGAATTTAATTTCTATTTTTTAAATTTCTATTTAAAAATCTGAATTTGACCAGGCCTATATATATGATAACAACTAAGTAACAATTATTCAGGCACTTTCTTTTTTTCACCTCAGACTTAAATCAGTAAACACAGATTTAGGAGTCAGACTATGTAGGCTCAATTTCTACTTATGGTCTGCAACCCTATTAGGTAAGTCACATAACCCTTACGAACTTAAGTTTCCTTATAATTTTCCATCAAATGGAAATATTAACACTCAAAGAGTTACTGTAAGGATCAAACAAGAAAGTACAGGGTATGCCAAAAACTCAGCTTCATTATTAAAGCTACACTAAGATTTTTGGGACATGTCCTCATGAAGTGCACTGCAAAGCTATATGAGCCATACAAACATGAGCTATTTTTCTTCGCTAGCAGTTTTAACAACTTTATGAGACAGATTAGTATTAATCATTTTACAGTTAAGACTACTAAAAATTTTAAGTTAATGTATACAGATTCTTTCAAGATGACTTGGAAGGCAACAACAATGGATGAAAAGCCCCAATGCCAGTTCTGCCACTGTGTGTGTATGACCTTAGAACACCTAAGATCCCTAGGCCTTAATTTTATCACCTGTTAAGTCAGGGAACATCTCTAAAATGCCTTCAAACTGTATTTCTATCACTAAGAAGGCCAGGGCAGGCAGGAATACAACAGAAAGAGTATTTTGGTTTTCTCTGACTCCCACTGTTGGCCCTGTCTTCCCATTTGCTATTAACTCCACAAGCCGATGAGTTTAAGGGGCTAAGGAGATGACAAACAGTTCTGGTGCTTCCACTCCTACCTCCATCTAGGGAAAGTTCAAAGAGAAGAGCATGTGTGCAACACTAATCTTTCTACTACCACCTTTGGCTCACTGGCCACGGCACTTCCCATTAAAAGACACAGCTTAGTGTAGCTAGCTTAATGTCAGGATGACTTGAGATCAAATCCCACTTACTGACTATGTGACCCTCAACAAATCACCTCCCCTCTGTATGCCTCAGTTTCTTCATTCATAACAATGAGGGATTTGGCTTCTAAGGTCCCTCCTAGCTCTAAACTTCATGTTCCTATAATTCTAGGGTAAAGGGCCACCTCTTTCCTCCTCTCTACTTTCACCAGGAACCACCAGTCTGACATCCCTAAAAGTAGTATAATTGTTTATTCAACAAATATTTGTGAAGCACCACTGGGCTGAGGAATACAAACACAAAAAAATGAAACTCTATTAAAATGCCTCAGTATACTAGAGTTACAATTATAGCATTAATATAGTTAGAATGAGAATAATTAGAGGAAACAATCTGGTCATGAGGTAATATACCATAAATGGCTGGAGAGCTGGTTTTGGAATTTGAAAGACCTGAGTTCATGTTCTGCCTCTGAAAACACTAAGCTGTATGACCATGACAAGGCACGTAATTTCTCAACATTCCAGGGAACTCACTTCAGACAAATTATTTAAGAGTTATGTTTCTGTGGAGGTAGTTTCACACCAGGGAGTTCCCCTTAACAAAGGTGAAGACAATCAGAAGGGCCATCTGATAGAATGGAAAGCTCTATTATTCCATTAGACTTGGAAATATTTCAGTTCCTATACTTAAAAGCTATTCGACCTTAGGCAAGTTAATTAATTTCTCTAGGCCTCAAAGTTGCTCATCTTTTTGAAAAAAGAGAGAGATTAAAAGTGAGTCTACTTTAAGCGAAAGTATTTGATAAAACTCAAAATCCAAATGAGTTATTATGTCCTGAAAAAGTAGTGAAGGAGGAGAAAAGAAAGCATGGGAGAGCAGAAAAAGACAGAAAGGAGAATAAACAGGAAGAAAATAATCCATGTAAACTAGGAATGGATGTTCCATTAAAAATGGTTTTGTTGGCAAAATGTTGGCAACAAATGCCATAGGAACCTTGGTTTGGAGACATTTTTAAGATACTAGCAAACTTTATTAGGAAAAAATTCTTATGAATTAACATGAATGACAAATGAAGCTTCTATAGACTGAGGATGTTGATGAGGCAACAGTTAACTTGCCTTAAGGGGCAGCAATAAGCTGATTTTCAATCAAAAACATTCTTCTATGTTGGAAAATGTCATCTTAGAGAGAATCTGTGAACTTGTACAACACGAGGGAGAGGAAGGGGGAGGATAGAGGGTGCTATGTCCTCCACTCAGCTTACTCTTTTATCATCCATCAAACTTACACGTAAATGACAAAGCAATAAAACACGGATTGAACTGGAAGTTTGAAGGGAGATGGACAAATTGCTGGAAAGAATCTAGGCAAGTATTCTCCCACTTTGCAATTCCAAGAACTGATTAATTAAATTACAAGGCCTTTCCACTTCAAACAACAATTTAAAAATTATCTACCAGGCCCTCAGGGTAGTTAAAAATGTGATTTTTCCAAAATATTGTAAAGGTGGATGAGGGACAGGCATTATCCCTTTTTTGGGAGATAAAACCTCTAAAAATAAAAAGATTCTCCAAGGATCACCATAAATATGGCAGTAGTGAAACACAAACATTATCCATGACCAAGCAACATTTAAACTCCACTGACTTTCAGAAGAGTTCAGTGGTTGATCCTCAATACTAAAAACCTAAATGAGGTACAATAGTATAATAAAAATATGTAAAATATATGATTATTAATCCCAGTAATAAAAAACATAAATGGTTCTGATAGCTGTGCCTCTAACTACATAGCAGTCCCATTCCAAAACTATCAATTACAACAATCTCAAAAGATCCTAGGTAACAGTAAAAAAATCAATGATCTTCTAATGCAGTGGTTCTCAACCTGTGGGTCGAGACCTCTTTAGGGGTCGAATGACCCTTTCACAGGGGTCACAGGGGTCGCCTACCATCGGAAAACACATATTTCTGATGGTCTTAGGAACGGAGACACTGCTCCTCTATCTGTCTCCAGGTAGGTCCACCCACATACAAGAATTAAAGGGTCCAGGAATTAGGAAGGTTGAGAACCGCTGTTCTAATGGGATAAAAATGGAACGAAATAGATTTAAAAATAAACTAGTAGACAAAATGCTATATAAATACTAACTACTAAGTACTTCTAAACAAACTAGGCTACTCACCAATTCTTACCCTACAAAAATATTTATCCCCACACCAACATCTTAGCATCTCATGCCTAGCTTTAAAACTCCAATCGAATGCTGCCTCTTCAATGAAATCTCCTAAAAGCAGCATCATTTTTGTCCTGCTGTTGACAACCACAGGAAAAAAAAAATCACATTCTTTATTTCATCTCATAGCTATGTACTTAGTAGACTGTAAGTTTCTTGAGGGCAGATTCTCCCTTTAAGAGGTATCATAGTGGGGGGGTGGGGGTTGGTGGCGAAGTGAATAGAGCACTGGCCCTGGAGTGAGGAGGACCTGAGTTCAAATCCAACCTCAGACACTTAACACTTACTAGCCTGTGACCTTGGACAAGTCACTTAACCCCAATTGCCCTGCCTTCCCCCCCCCAACAAGAAAAAAAGAGGTACCATGGGATAGGGGAAAGCAGTAGCTCTGTGAGTCAGAGGACATGCGTTTAGATGCCACCCTTGATGCAAAACAACCGATTTGTCAAGTCCCTTAACCTGCACAGGCCTCGGTGTCCTCATCTGTAATGCTTACTTATTTTTCTCTCTCTCCTATCTCTTCGCCTGGCATGAAGGAATTTTAACATTTAATGAATGAAACAAATTAAGAGCAATATGAGCTGTTTAGCTACATCTTCGAATATCCTTTAAACCAATCTATTGTTTATCACGTGTCAGTGGAATGCATTTCTTAAGATCTGAATACTGAAAAGCAGTACAGCACACCATGAAAAGGTAGGATCTACTTCTCTAGCTATTCATCCATCAAGTTTCCAAAAGTATTTCAAGGTCCTTCCAATGATTCCTCCCCCTCGTTTTTCTTATGGTGTCTTTTTAAAGTCATTTCTTGACATATCCTCCTCCATCAAATTAAGAAAAACTGTTAAGCCTATACAACATTCCACACCCAAAATAAAGAAAGAGGCTTCATCCGGTTCCTTCCAACACATTTTAAATTAGAATTCTCAATTACCTTTCATATACAAAGAAAATGGAAAAACCCGTTAGGATGACTTTTTCCCCTTGTCCCACATTTCCCCTTACTAGGTTCTACTATTTCTTAGCCCCTCTCCCCAGAAGACATTTTCTAGTCAAGTTTTTCTTCTAGACTCTAGGAAAATGTGCCAAGCTGGAAAATACAAGATCTGGGAGGTATTATTTTTAACTAAGGCCAGTTTGTGTTCAAATAAGCAATCCACAAGTCTAAGAAATTCAACCAACTAGTGAAACTGGCAGAAGACTGAAAATCCTGAACTGGAAAGAAAATCATATCTAGTAAGTTTGGACTATGACCTAGTAAAAGTTCAATGAAGATTCAATTACAGATTCAGACAAAAGATGTCACTGACATCAGGTGGTATGGAAATTTTATAACGTGGTTAAAAATCCAGACTGATAAAACTCTCCCTGCTTCTAATTTACTGGCAGGCTGAACTAATAATAATAGCAACATTCTGTGGCGCTATTTAGAATCCTTTCTTAGAGAATGTATTTTAACTGAAACTATCATCTAGACAGTGTTATCAATTGGGCAAACTTGATTGTGGTGAAGTAGGTAGAGCACTGGGCCTGGAATCAGAAAAATCTGAGTTCAAATATGATCCGAAACACTAATGAGCTGTGGGGATCCTGGGCAAGTCATCTAACTTCTCTTTGCCTCAGTTTCCTCATCCATAAAATGGTGATAATTATAGCACCTACCTCCTAATGTTATTGTGAGGATCAAATGAAATAATTGTAAAGCACTAAGCACAGTGTCTGGTGTGGAGTAAGCACTACACAAATGTTGGCTATTACTATTTCATTAATGAGTTAAGTTTTTGATAAATTCTTTTAAAAACATGTTGTACAGACTAAAATAAGACAATCCAAACATTTTTGAAATGCACTGATTCCTATTTACAAGACTAAATTTTTCTTAGGCTATTATAAAAATTAATTTGCTTATTATTAGGAAATACATATTGGCTAGGAGATGGGAAAAGGTGGAACAGAAGTATCCTGGTTGGCAAAACTGGCTCATGATTAAACTAGCCAATAAGCCACAACAGGGATAAAACGCCCACAAATCATCCATCAGAAATTACAGGGCGCACTACACTCATTAGCTAATTCAATAATCAATCCAAATGAATTTCCTATCTTGAAGAGTTAGCAAGGTATAGTAGAAACTCAATTCAACAGTTTCTAAGTGTGTTATATGCAAAAAAAAAAAAAAAAAAAAACACTGTAGAAAAGAGAGAACATAGGAGTTGAAATCCAGAAGATTTGGGATTCAGTTTACAACTGGACAAATCAAGTCACTTTACCACTGAGAGGTTCATACCCTGCCCCCCTTCTACCTCCTTAGGGAGGACACATCTGACCTTATCCCTAACTCAGTTACAACTGTTAGTAAGCTAATATCAAAATCTTAATTACTTGAATCCAGTCTTAATCTCACTGAAAGAAGACTGAAGTGTTAAGTTTCAGTGTGTCTTCCCTACCTCCTGGGAGCTTTTTCTACAGAAAGGTATCTTGAGTCCTGCCCTCTCCTGTTCAAGTTGTCTTCCTCAGGTCTGTAAGCCTCTACTCCTTTACTCTGGCTGGATGGTATTAACTGCACTACCTCACAAGTGAGGAAAACACATTCACAATTTACAAAGTGCCATGAAAATGAGCATTGATGTTAATATTTTATCAAATAATGCTTTAAATAGGTGGCTCATCTACTATGGCTTTTAAGTCCTATATTCTACTGTAACTGAAATGTTTTACCTGCATTAAAAGGGACTCCATACACATCATAACTAATATCATTGACTGGGGTACCCAAATGGAAATCTCCAAACAGCCTGCCAACACACTTCAATGTTTTGTATTACCCTGTTTAGCTCTGGCACTGCTTTGGGAAAATTGCCTATTCTGCAGAGGATACCTAATGTTGATAAACATAGCTTTCCAGTTCTTTCCACTTGTACCCTAATATGTCAGAATATTCACTCTCTATTACCCTTAATTTAGTAATTGAGCTCAAAAGTAGCATTTTTACAGCATGGATAAAAATACAGGACATGAGAAAATTTCATTACAATTAAAGTGACAATCATTTCTTTATAAATTTAAATTAATTTTAATGATAAAAAGACCTCGTACACACATTGGAAAATACTGATCTAAAACTGGATAATGATAACAGCAAACAGTATTGTTTCAATCATATCATGTCTTCAAGTCACTGAATGTTTTAAAAAAATCTCTTATATTCCCAAATAAATTTGGGGAGGAGTTAATTTTTGAAGACTGTAATATTTATGAAGTGTTGCCTTTTGAGATTTCAGGAGTTATACAAAATGAGAATTAATTTGGTATTTATTTTTCCTTAAATTTACCAACTCACTAGGCAGATTCTGTCTTTCCTAAACTGATATAAAATAAGGAGGGGCTTCTCCTTTGACAGCTTACACTAACTAAAGTTGAAGCTAAACTTTTGCATCATCTAAAAATGGGAGGAGGTAGTTTACACTAAAGAAAATTTATGATCTACAAGAGATTTCTAGAGGAATGCCAAATGTTAAAGGGGGAAAAAAAAAACACCACTAAGCGCCAGAGGTAGATTTTTATATAATTAAATCTACAGTGTGCAAAAAAGACTGTTAGCATTCAATTGACATTACTGCATGTACTGGAAATTAAAACGGAATTTTAAATTTTTTTAGAAGTCCTTTAATACAGACTACTTCTTCCAATTAGTCTTGATTAGTAAGGCTTTACTTCACATTATAAGGTTTATTAGTGCAAATAGCACTAACTCTCAAAGATATGTCATCTATCTAGACAAGCCTCTTCTCTTCACAGATGAGCACATAAAGAAAAGATCAAGACACTTGCCTAGGTTAAACACAGTGAGTTGGGTCAAAACCAGGACTAGACAAAAGGCTCCCTGGCTCCCACCAAGGAAAGACAACACACAGAATGGGGGAAAAAAAATCAAAATACTCTTACCAGTATGTGTTCGAATATGTTGAATATAATTGTTTTTCCTGTCTGAAAAGTAGGAGCACTGGGAGCAGGTATAGACTTTCTTAGGAAAATGATTCCGCAAGTGTTTCTTCCAGTGATATTCACTCACGGTGGTGTATGTGCACAGCATGCACTTATAGACTCGCTCATTCTCTCCTGCTTTGTTGTGGTGCTTCAAGTGAGCCAAATAGTGATCATATCTGTTAGTATTATAGCCACAACGGTCGCATCGGATAGGCCCCTTGGAAAAATCCGCTTCTTCAGCAACAGAAGACTCTGACTCCTTGGTCTGTGCTTGTTGTGCTTGTTTCTCTGCATTTTCCTCTGCAAAAAATTTATTGGCGCTGTGGACTCTGATGTGATGCACAAACTCTTCTTCAGACTCTGCTTCATACTGACAGGGTTTGCAGCGAAAGGGCTTGCTCTTCAAGCTCTTGCATTTGTCCTCAGGGGTCTCTGGCTGATATGGGGTCTCTGAGGGAGAGTCTTTTTCTGAATTAAAAGTTTCTGGAACAGATGATTCATATACAGTCTGAGGGTCAACAACAATGATTTCCAAAGACCCCAATTCCATGTTTTCAGGTCTATTTGACTCATTTTCTATTCCAGGAGCTCCTTCAAGTCCCTCCCCATCACTGTCTGAGAAGTTGTTGTCTCCCACTGTGGTCAACTCTGCCATTTGTCTTTCTTCTCCAACCATGTAGTCACAGCAACCACCATTCACTTCCCCAGTCAAGGCCACATTTGCCAACATAATCAGCTGAGGTGCTGCCAGCTCAGCTTTGGAGAGGTCATGTAAGTCATACATGTCGTTAGGCAATGCCATGACAATGTTGGCATTACCAGTGAAAAGCCCGTTGCCTCCAGTCTGACCCAGCACTTGAGTGGCCATAACAGCAGCTCTGTAAGCAAAGACCAAAATAACTAAAGTCAAACATGTGAGAAGAAATGATTTTAAGGTTTAAAACTGACTGCAATAACCTACCTCTGCTTTAAAGTCATCTTGCCTTTCCCAGAGATTTCAATGAAATTAACTTCAAATATATTAACACTTTTTATTTTAATTTATGAGCCTTAAGAGCTAATGTTCTCTGAAAATCTTAATCCAAGGCCACCATTGAACAGTGGACAATGACCTTGAGTTTTCAAAGTCTATACTAGCAAAATGCAGCTCCAGAAGACTTAGAACAAGCTGAAAGCTTCCTAGAGACAGAAGATGGACCAACCTAGACAAAATGAAAGATGTTCATCCTTCAAAGGACTATCTATAACATGGCTTTTTGGCCATAGTAACCCATGAGAAGTCTAGTCAGAGGGCATGTTATGTGCACCAGACCAATAAAATTACTTTTTTGAAGTACTGAAATCAAGAGAACTAAAAATAATTTTAAACGCTGTTTAAAAATACTCTAAATCACAATTCTTTTTACTACATCCCAAACAAAATTGCTTTTTGATCATTTCTTCAAAAATTGTCAATTTCAGTAATGTTACCAACCAAGTTTAGTCTAGCTCCAATATGTTTATTTGATTTAAACTCCTTTCTTGGCTTCACTCCACCCCTTCTGAATTTCAGGTGGAAAAAGTTTACAAGCTACCCTCCTTCGTTTTGCTTAGATCTTATTTTGTCCCATTCTTTCTAGTTTTTTAGGTATGCAGTTCCACTTCATAGAATTATCAGAACATTTCAATAACCTTGTAGAGCTCTCTCCTCCCCTTCACACCCCTCTACATTTCATTTGTCTCATGAATCAGAAAGCTTTGAGGCCGCTGAAAGCCATGCTGTGCATTCATTATATACACACAGACAAGTCTGGAAAGTGGAAGACTGCGATAATTGGTCAACTTAATTGAATTTCATATGAACTCAATCACTAATTCCAGATGACTAACCTATTGTGAAAAGGACCATCTAGTTTGTTTTAATTTCTAAAGGCTCCCATTGGTCCAAAAAAAAAGTTAATGGCCCCAATTCCTATGAAAGGAGTGAGATATTGATTGGCTAAAAACCTCATGGATGAAAAAACAACCATGAATTTCACTCCTGGGAGGGGTAGGAGCCAACAGGATCAGGAGTAACTTTTTTTTTGCATGCTGGATTTGGCCTAGTTGCCTGGAAGCCATTACAGCACAATCACCTTGAAGAAAGCAAGTTGGCCTTAGAGGGTCTGGCTATCCTCCTCCCACAGACCCAAACATGCCTTAACTATCACCTCGATTTCGGAGAAAACAAAGGTCGACCTGAGAAACGCCGTTCAGAACCCAGAAGCCCAAGGTAGGGGCACCCAAGTAACCGATTTCCTCCGAGTGTCCAAACAAAAGCCAGTTTCGTTAAGTACCCACAAAGTCGGAAGAGTTTTTAATCAAAATACCAACACAGGGAAACCCCACCTCTCCCGCATTCCCGGGCCCAGCCATCTGGATCCACCGGCTCTCCCCGAAGAGGCTACCTTTTCTACTTTTTCCTCCAAACCAAACTCTGAACTTTTAAGAATGGGGGAGGGGGCTCCCCATCGAGCAAGGCCAGAAATGAGCGCTGCAAGCCCGGGAAGCTGCAGACATTCCTCTGGGCTGCTGCTGCAGCCGCTGCCTCGGCGGCTGCTGCCTCCGCTGCCGCCGCTGCATTCCTGCCTGAAATAGGCATTCGGCCATTTTCTCAAAATACTCAACACAAAGCAGCTCTTTGCAAACTCCGGGGCTCGGTCCGCCTCTTCTCCCCTCTTCTCTCCCAACAAGCTGACAAACTGGGTGGCAATTTCCCCAAAGCCCGGCCCTAGGGCTTTGGGTGGACCCCCAAACCCTGTCTCGGCTCCGGCCCCAAGTCCCAGGCCATCCCCCTTCCACCCAAGACCCTTTCCCCATACTTCCTTCTCCCCGACTCAGAGCCCCCTGGGATGGGGAAGTTGGGGGAAGAGAGGAGAGCGTGTAGAGTCAGTTTTACCAGGACTTTTTGGACTTGGGCTTCTGGAGTCCCCCACCTTCAGCTTCCCCAAGAATCCTCCTCCTCCTTCCCTCGGGGGTTGAGGCAAATGCCGGTGAGGGTTGGGGGGCCCCCAGGAGAGGCCCAGCTCTGGCCTTGGCGCCTCCTGGAAAAACGTTAAATGAAGTAGGAAAGGAAGCAAGCCCTCGAGGGTCGAGCGGGTCTCCCCCACCCACGCCGGCCGGGCCCGCCCGCCCTCCAGCCTCTCCCTCCGGAAGTTTCTGAACTTCACTCCCCCGCCCCCCGCACGGCCGGGCGTCGGGAGAGATGGGCGGCCGGGCCAGGCTGGGCCCGGGGCGGCCCTGGGCTGGCTACGTGCGCCCTGCCCTGGGCCGCGCCCCGCCGAGCGGAACCTCGCGGCCGGCCGAGATGGTGCTGCCGCGGACAGCCCGGGCGCGGCAGGAGAGGGCGGGAGGGAAGGAGCGACGGCCGCCAGAGCAGCAAAAATCGCTGTCCAGCCTCATTGGCGGAGGCGCCCGGGCCCCGCGGCTGACTCAACCCGTCCGGTCCCCGAGTCAACAGCGCCTTCCGGCCAGGGGGAGCGGCTCGGGCCAGGCCGAGACGGGCAGAAGGGGCGGGGTGGGGAGCGGGGAGGCCGCGAGCTTGGGGGGGGGCGACGCAGGGCCTAGGAGTGTGTGGGTATGCGCGAGCCAGCCAGGGCCAGGCGAGTCCTCGCACCCCGCGCCGCTAGGGTCCCCAAGGAGGAAGGAGAGAAGAAGGGAGGACGGGCGTGCACTGGGCCAGCGGCAGGAAGTTTGTTTCAGGACTAAAGGACGGAGCAGCTCCGCTCGCCCTCAAGGTGGCAAGGTGCGCCCCGACTGTGCCCCGGGTTCCAGAGCGCGGAAGAGAGGAGAAACCGCGTCACCTGGAGGAGGGAAGTCCGGCCCAAATGCCCCGCTCCGCAGCCGTCCTCGAGGACCCCAAACCACTCCACCCTCCAACCTCCGCGACTCTTCTCCTCCTCCTCCCCCGTTCTTCAAGCCTGGCTCCTTTCCTCCCTCCCTCCCAGCCGCGGGGGTGTAACCCGATCCCGCTCCTCGGCCTCACCCCGCCCGGGGCCGCTGCTGCCTGAGCCGCAATATCTGCAAATCAGCCCTGGACAGCGCCTCTCTCTCCTCCTCCTTCCTCTCCCCCACGCCGTCGCCGCCGCCGCCGCCGCCGAGCAGACAAGCCTACCTGAATAGTGACCCCCTCCCCAGACACAGCTCCTTCCGCCTGGGGCCTGGGTGTTGGGGGGAGGGGACGGACTTACCGGGGCTCCCGAGGGGAGGGGGAAGGGGCGCAGCACGTGCGCGTCCTCCTTTTCCTTTTCTTTGTTGAGTGGAGTTTCAGGAATTGTTCGCAAGAGAAAAAAAAAGCCACCAACGAGTAAAGTTGGGGCTAAGGCCACGGGGGCTGGAAAAGGCCCCGGGGAACCCGGCTACAGGTGGTTCTCACGCTGCGAAGGCTTCTCCGGCAGCTCCTGCCTCCTCTGGGACCTATTGCGGGCCCCGAAGGAGCAGCGGGGACGCCTGAGCCGGAGTCTCCGGGTGCAGTACTCGAGGTTGCTGCGCCGCGCGGCCGCCCGATCCGCACATTCCAACACAGGAGGCAACGCGGCGCAACCCGCCCGCGCCGCCGCCGCCGCCGCCGCCGCCGCCGCCTCCAGCGCGACACGCCCCCTCCACCTCCTCGCGCGCGGCCCCGAAGCCGAGGGGTGCGCGCCCCCAGAGCGGCGCGCCCCCGTGCCGCGCGCCCCGCCTCCCAATACGTCCTGTGGGCGCCTCCGCAGCCGCCTCGGTCCGGCCCGGATTTGGAGCCCCGACAGGCCCCTCACCTCGCCCGCTGAGGGGAAGAGCCCTGTAGCCGCCACCTTCACTTTCCTGAGGTCCGGGAGTGGCTGTTTGGGACTGGAGATCAGGAGGAGCAGGGGAGGAAGCTGGTCAAGCACATGGTGGCACCTGGGGGGGATCGTCTTCGGGGGGGGGGTCCGGGACCGAGCTATCCGGATTACACTTATTCTAGTGTCCTATGGGTCCAAAGAGAAGAGATTAGGAAATAAACTTAGTTGGCACCAAAGGGGAGTGCTCCTCTCCCTTTTTAGGAAGTAAAGTAGTTCAGACTTGGGTTTGAGTTCAACTAATTAACGTATGAAGCCACTCCATCTTTGGGAGCTCCAGTTTCCTCATTTGTAAAAGGAGTGTAACCGCTTTCTGCCAGGGAGTTGTTCGGAAGAAATGCAAAAGTGCCACAAGAACGAGCATGGTTCAGGACAGCTCTCTTCGGTTATC
Organism: Pseudochirops corinnae; assembly: GCA_028646515.1. Lineage (NCBI taxonomy): Eukaryota > Metazoa > Chordata > Mammalia > Diprotodontia > Pseudocheiridae > Pseudochirops > Pseudochirops corinnae. The sequence continues at coordinate 114,722 of JAQQSV010000395.1, forward strand.
TTGAACTATTTCTTAACTTGTCATCTGTCGTCTATCCAAGTACAGGTAAGCACCTAGGACAGGAACTGTCTTGTTCGGCTTTGTAGCCAACCACCTGAACAGAGAATGTCCTAGTATGTTCGCTTTGTTTGCTCGACTTTATTTAAATGTTGTTGGGAAGCGCTCATTTATAATAACATATGTGAAGCAATTGTGCTACCAACTCTAAGTGCAAAAATAAAATGCAGAAAAAAAAGTCATGCTTGGATATTCATTTGTATTGGAGATGGGGAGAAAAGAATCAGAGATGGCACTGAGATTTCCAGGTTGAGTTATTGGAAAAATACAGTCTTAAACTTGGGACTGGAAGAGACCTTGGAGTTCATTTTCTTCTAACCCATTCCTTTTACAAAGGAGGAAACAATGAATGAATGAATAGTATTTCTTAAGCTAACTGTATTTATGCCCAGCACTGTATTAATTGTGCATAAGATGGACAATGTTAGATAGCCCCTGCAATGGTGGAGTTCTAATGGAGATGACACTTGAGGGAGGGGTGACCAGGGAAGGAAATTTTGGTCTGAACAGTCACCAAGATGGTGAATGGAAACAATAGGACAGTCTGTTAACCCATCGTTCGGGAGGTAATGGCCCTAGTGGTTTGATTGCAGTTCTCAAAGGAAGAAGAGGTGGCCGAAGGTACTCACTGAGGACAAAACAGGTTAAGTGTCTAATCCAAGGTCACATGTCTAAGTAAAAGGCAGAATTCTATTGCAGGACCTTTTAACTCCAAAACCAAAAAAACACTTTGCACTTTACCAATTTACTTGTTAGCAGAAATAGGCCGGGAGCAGGGACAGTTTTGATGCATTCCACCTTGAGTTCAGCATCCAAGTGGAAATTTAAGTCAGCCAATAAACATTTATTAAGTGCCTGTTATATGCCAGGTACTGTCCTGAGTGCTGGGGATACAAAAAAAGAGGCCAGAGTTCCTGTCCTCAAAGAGCTTACAATCTAATGGAGGAGACAGGGAGCAAACAAATACACACAGAGCAAGCCAAACTCCTGATAAATGGGAAATAATCAACAGAGGAAAGGGCACTGTAATTGGGAGAGGTTGGGGAAGGTTTCCTGTAGGAGGTAGGATTTTAGTTGGGTCTTAAAGGAAGCCGGGGAAGTCAGTAGTGGAGCAGAGAAGTGCATGGGCACGAGGGGCAGCTAGAGAAAGTGCTTTTGAGGAGTACAGAAAGGAGTGTCCTGCTGGAAGAACTAGCGAGCCAGTCACTGGACGGAAGTGTATGAGTTTGGGAGTAAGGTGTGGGTGGGTCATGAAGGGCTTGAATGCCAAATGGAGCATTTCCTATCTGATCCTGGAGGTAACAGGAAGCCACTGGACTTTATTGAGTTGGTGTAGTTACATGACCCAACCTGTGCTTTAGGAAAATCAATTTAGTAGCTGAATGGCAAATGGGTTGGAATGGAGGAGAGACTTGAGGCAGGCACACCATGCAAGCAGGCTATTGCAGTAACTCAGGCAGGAGGTGATAAGGGCCCTGAACAGACAAGTTATATACAAAATAGTGTGTGTATGTTCATATATATCAACATACACGCTCAGATACATATACATATATAACCTGTTTTTTTCCTTCTGTTAATATATTGCACCCAAACTGTTCTAAATTGCTAGTACCACCTGGTAACCAATACAGGGAATTATCTGACCCCAATGTCTTCCTTTATCTTTCTACCACAACTGCCACCACTATCCTGGCCCCTCAGGTGTACACATAATTCCACAATTTCCATAATTCACTAATCTAGGAGAAGGCAATGTGAAATAGTGGAAATGACTCTGGACTTGGAATCTAGAGACTTGAATTTATATTTATTCAATATTCTGTCGCCCTTTAAATGCAAGTTCCTTAAGAGTAGAAATTGTTTCATTCTTCATATTTGTGTCTCCAATACCGACACATAATAGGCACTTATTAAATGATTGTTGATTGATTAATAAGCATTTGAAACTCAAGGTGTCCTAAACAGAACTAAAATCCTACTTTAAACATTTACTAGCTGTGTGACCAGAGCAAGTTACTTAATCTCTTGGTTTCTTCATCTGTAAAAATAAATGAGTGGGGCTAAGTGGCCTCAAAGCTCTAGATCAAGGGTCCTAAAATTCTACCATCTTTTTTCATCAAACCCATTACGTTCCCTATATCTTAAGCGAAGTTATTCTGCCATGAACCAAATTTTACAGCCTGTGTCATCTTCCATTCTTCATTCTCCTTTACTTTAGCATGTTAAATCAATTGCCAAGTCTTTTCTTCTTTTTATTTACATACATTTTTTATTTACTTGACCAGTTCAGGCCTTAATTATCTCAAATTTTTGCTTTTACAGTGGCCTCCTAATCTCTCTGCCTCCAGTGTCTCCCTGTCTATCTGTCCATCCTCTAGACACAGTTGCCAAAGTGATATTCCTGAAGTTTTGATACCTGCTCAAGGGACTTACTACTTCCTATCAAAACACAAAGTCTTCAACTTGTCACTTAAGGATCTTCTCAGTGTGACTCCCATCCTATCATTCAAGACCTATTTCATGATCTTCACTCTTCATTCCAACCAGACTTAGTTGCTGTTCCGGTAGCTGAGATTTAATCTGCTTTTGTGGCCCTGCACAGACTCCATCCTCATCTCAGCTTCTTGGAACTGACTTTTAAGGGAGTTAAAATAAGCCATAATAAAGGTCTAAGGCTCTAAGTAATCCTGGTTTGTCTGTCTTTTGTGAAAACCCCCCTCATTATACAGAAAAACCTGGGAAGATTCAATTCTCTAAGAAAGAGAGGGTTTATTGTTGTTTTTTGACATGGCCAATGTGGAAATTTGTTTTACCTGACTACACATAGTTGTTGTAAAGGTTTTGTTTTTCCTTTCTCAATTGGGGGGCCAGGGGTACTTTGGAAGGGAGAGAAGGCAAATTTTTGCTTATTAAAAAAATTATATTTGATTTTAAAAAATCTTCCCCTGTTGAATTTTACGCATTTAGATTCAGCCTAGTGTTCTGGCCTGGAAAGATCTTTTCAAATCCTGATGTCATCTGGTATGTCAGCACTGTTCCTTCAAGTTTTGTTCCATCTGCAAATGTGATAAATATGCCATCCATAACTTTTTCCAAGTTATCAGTACAAATATTTAACAAAACAGTGACAACCACAGGTAGGAACTTGTGGGACACTTTTTAAAAGACTTTTCTAATTGATTTCAAATCATTAATGACCACTCTTTTGGAATACCCATTAATCCAGATTTGAATCTATATAATTGTAATCTAATTGAATTCATTCATAAGAATAACATGAAGACATTGTTCAATGCTTTGCTTTAAAAAAGGAAATTATGTTAGTCCAACATGACTGTTTTTTTTATGAAGCCATGTTGGTTTTTTGTTGCCATATGTTCCTTTTCTAAATTCTCACTGTTGTTCAGTTGGATCTGACTCTTCCTGACCCTGTGGACCATATCACATCAGTAGTGTCCATGGCGTTTTCTTGGCAAGGATAGTAGAGTGGTTTCCGATTTCCTTCTTCAGAGATAAACAGAAGTTAACTGACTTGTCCAGGGTCACATAGCTAGTAAGTGTCTGAGGCTGGATCTGAACTCGGGCCTTCCAGACTCCAGGCCCAGTATTCCATCCACTCTGCACCCTAACTGCCTTTTTTCAAATTTTCTCTAGCCATCCCTTAAAGTAATATGGTCTAAAATATTGCCAGGAATTCTTTCCAGGAAGTCAAGTCACTGACCTTTAGTTTGCAAATTCCATTATTTTCCCTTTTTAAAAAAAAAACTGGTTCAACACATAAACACTCCTTCAGTCCTGGGGTGCCCCTCTCATTGTAACCTGGTGGAGAACATTCTCAGTAGCTCAGCAAGGTACCAGCTAGTTTTTTCAGTACTCTGTGTTGTAATTCATCCGGGTCAGGTGGCTTGATCCAAGGTCGGTCAGTTACGGTCTTATCATCTCCTTTCTTATCTTGGATATTCAATAAAAAGAAATTTTTTTCACTAAAAATTTTCCCAGTTCATTTCTAAATGAAATCCAGAGCATTATTCTTAGAGTTATATAGGACCTGGATTCAATTCTTGGTTCTGGTAGACATAAGCAAGTCACTAACCAACTGTCTGCCTCAGTTTCCACATCCATAAAATTAGGACATTAGAGTAAATGCTAAGATCCCTTCCATCTCTAAATTTATGATCTTATGATTTACGTATCATGCTAAATGTCTAGAACAGGAAAAAGTTGTAGAACTTCATAATCGTTGGGACAGGTACTTTTTCTCATTCACTAACTGGCCCATCCTAAGATTTAATTAAGGATGTTGTTATAAGACCTGGCTCTAACTGATTTCTTTCTTTAAATAGTGTTAACTCTCTTTTATATAGCACCCTATGGTATACAAAGCACTTTGCTCATGTCAGCCCCTGAGGTAAAAATGCAAGGAAGTTTTTCTCTGCATTATAGATGAGTACACTGAAGCTCTCAGCAGTTAGCTGACTTGCCCATTGCCACACAATTAGTAAGTTTGTGAGAAAAGATTGGAACCTATGTCCCCTGATGCCAAAGACATGAGGAATAAGTAGTCCTGTTATGTGGTTGATGGAAGATGTTGGGAATTGGTTTGCTTCATATTATCTTACACAATATTCCCTTCTTCAATATTCCTGTTGCTTAGAAAGAATAAAGAAAGAGTTTAAGTACTTACTAAGTACACAGCACTGGACTAAGTCCTGACTATACAAATAGGAGAGTAAGACAGTCTCAATTCTCGAGCTGCTTACATTCGGATGGGCAAAATCGCAATAGTGAAGTTTCAGTGACATGGGATCTGAATGTCCCATGCAGCAGAAAAGGAGAGAGTAACGCATTTTCTTTCATTTCAAGTCCACTGATAAAATCCTCTGCATTTTTTTTTATTTTAAACATTTAACAATGTGCCAAGCACCTTAACAAATATTAAATATATGTAGTTGGGGTAGCTAGGTGGCCCAGTAAATAGAGTACTAGCCCTGGAGTCAGAAGGACCTGAGTTCACATATGGTCTCAGACACACCTGACATACCTACTAGCTGTGTGATCTTGGGCAAGTCACTTAACCCCCATTGCCTTCCCTTCCCCCCTCCATAAACACACACACACACACACACACGTAGTTCTGCATATAGTAAAGGAATACTTTTTGGAAAATCAGGCTGCAAACTCATTGGTTACAAATGGCCTACTGAATGCAGTTTTACATCTTCAGTGAAGTTGTTTACAATTTCTCCAATAATTCCACATTTTCTGAAAACTTTCCAACCCTGATATGATCCTGCCCACTTCATCTTAATGACCACTTCTTCCCTGAACGTGCTGATTCCCAAAATGTCTTGACTATGTGGTTTTTGCCAATATCTACACTAATTATCCTTTCATTATTGTTAAAAATCTGTGTGGTTTTTTTTTTTTTTGCTTATAGCAGTTTGAAAAATAATTACATGCAAAATCTTCAAAAGTAATTTATCAGCTAATAAACTTTTCTTAAAAGAACTTCTTGATGATTCTTGACTATTTCATTTCAAGAGATTGTCCTTAGGAAATAATCACTGGTTTATTTTCTGATTTTGTCTATTTTTTCTTCAATTTTTTTCAATTATATTTATTCCTTTCTCTCCCTTAACTCACCACCTTGAGAAAAAAATACAAAACCCTTGTAACAAATAGGCATAGTCAAGGAAAAACAATTTTTCATATTGTCCATAAACAAAAATGTTTCAAATTCTGTTTTTCTTAAAATGTCAAGTAATTGTTGAAGACTGCATCTGCATAAAAGAAATGTAGTTATGAAACTAATTAGGATTAGAATTATGCCATAAGACAAAACTGAATTTTTTCTTCTTTTCAGGTGAACCATCAAGTTTGCTTTATTTTTATTGTTAGGTACTGTTCATTCTCAGGTATTCAGTTAATTTATTTTTTCACATAGAAGCAAGTAATGTTTCCTTTGTTTTTTTCGTCAAAAAACCACCCCTATATTTCATTGGTACTTATGTCGAATAGAAGAATAGACATAGAATAAATCGTCTACTATGAAATAATTAAAATAGCTGCATAATGCCAGTAGAGAAATGTTCTTAATCTTCCATTACCTATGGTTGGTGACATTTTGTTAACAGAGGTTAGGGGGGATAGGGAGCAAAATAAGCAATCCCACCCATTCAGGTGTATGACTGACCACCCTCCCAAAATGGGACCCAAGAAATGATTTGGGTTGAGGACTTTTCACATTGTATACATTGAGTAGGATCAAGAGAAGGAGTTTTTGAGGATAGAAGGGATTGTGCGTGTCAAAAAACCAGTCCTAAGGAAAACAAAAATAAGCAGCAAAAGAAGAGGAAAAGATTGAAGATCCTAAGGAAAGAAGATAATGCAGGAGCCCAAGTCCTTGTGTAGGGAGGGCACAGCCATATTTTATGAATTGAAATCAAGTCTGATAGAGGATATCCTTTTTTAAAAGCCTCATTAAAAGTACTCTTTCTTTTCTCCAAATCTGTGTGATAGAGCAGTTTTGAGGTAGTTTTGATTGGTCCACAGGAGCAGTTTGTTACTGTGCCAAGAGAGAGAGAGAGAGAGAGAGAGAGAGAGAGAGAGAGGGAGAAAGAAATGTTTTGCTGGGCCCCACTCATGAATAATAGCTGGGCACGATGTCCTTGGGCTAAGGACAGACTCTCAAAGAGAGTGTTTTGAGGCTAGAGAGAAATACGGTCTTGGAATTGGGGTCCGAGCACAGGCACCCAAGCATGCCATCACTTTCTCCTTAAAACCCAACTGCTTTGTTCTTGGCACTACGACACACTACCTTCCAGAATAGCTCTTTTTAAAAGAGGGTATATAGAATTTATGACCCTGGTGACTTAAAAACACTGTCATAAAACTCATCCAGAACATAGCCATCGTAGTGGTACTGGTAGTAGTGGTGGTGGTGGTAGGAATGATGATGATGATGATAATGAACGATAGATAACATTTACATGGTGCTCCATATGCACAAGGCACTGTGCTAACCACTTTACAAATATCTCATTTGATCCTCACAATAACTTTGGGAGGTGGGTGGTATTATGAACCTCATTTTACCGGTGAGCCAACTGAGACTCCCTAGTATCTGAGGTCTGATTTGAATGGTCTTTTCGACATCAGGCTTAGGAATTCTGTCCACGGCACTACCTAGCTACCCCCCAAATTACTGCTTATGCAGCAAACATTTTATTTCTATAGAGTGATCAATCAATAATTACTTGTTGAATACCTACTACATTTTTAGTATTCAGGATTGTGGAATGGAGGGAATTAAAGTATTCTTCAATTGATTAGTGGTCAAAGGATTAAAAACAAGCCTTTTTCTAAAGAAGCATTCTAAGCTATCATTATAAGCATGTGAAAAAATTCTCCAAATCACTAACAGAGAAAAGCACGTTAAACCTTATACCCATTAAATTGGCAAAACTGACCAAAAAAAAAAAGGAAAACAATTCATGCTGGAGAGGCTACAGGAAAAAAAGCACATCACTGTTGGGGAATTAGGAACATTCTGGAGAGCAGCTTGTAGCTGTGCCCTCAAAGTATACCCCTACCCAGGCCTATACTGCAAAGGGAACTGAGAATAAAAAGGACTCATATGTACAAAGTATTTATACTAGCTCTTTTTGTAATGGCAAAAAACCTGAAACTAAAGGAATGCCAGTAAGTTGGGAATGGCTGAAAAAATGATGGGATGTGAATGTGATAGAACACTGTTGTGCCATAAAAATGATGACAGCAATGGTTTTCGAGAAATCTAAGACATATATTAGCTGAAAACAAGTGAAGTGAGCAGAACCAGGAGAACAATTTATATACCCCAATGGTAACGCTGTAAAATCAAACAAGTTTGAACTCTTCAAGGACTCTGATCAATGCAAACCATGATTCCTAAGGACTAAAGCATGGTAACCTACCTCCTAACACACAAGTGATGGGATGTGGGGTACAATGAATGAGACATGTATTTTCTTTTGACATGGTCAAAAGAGGTTTGTTTTCATTGACTATGTATACTTGTCACAAGTGCTTTGTTTTTCTTCTCTTCCCCCCCCCCCCCATACTGGGAGGGGATGGGTAAAAGGAAGAAAAATAGATGTTTATTATTTGAGGAATTTTTCTTTTTAAAAAATTGTACTCATGGGGTTGGCTAGGTGGCACCAGTCCTGCAGTCAGGAGGACCTGAATTCAAATTCAGCTTCAGACACTTAACATTTACTAGCTGTGTGACCTTGAGCAAGTCACTTAACCCCAATTGCTCTGTCTTCTCTCCTCCAAAAAAGCAAAAAAAAAATTTGTATTCATTTATATATTTTTATGAATAATTTTTAAAAATTTTGAGTTCTGACATTTAAATCTTTCACAATCTGGCTTCAGTCTACATTTCCAGATTTATTTTAAATTACTCCCCTTCATGAACGTGATGTTGCAGCACAATTTATCTCTTCGTTGGTCACCAAACTGGGCATTTGTTCTCCTTCCTCTTTGTTTTGGTTCTGTGCCCCGTAGCAGGAATGTACTCCTTCCTCAACTCTTAGCTTTCTTGAAGGCCCATCTGAAATGCCCACTCCTATGGGAAGCCTTTCCCAGTACATCTACTTTTTAGTGTCTTCTACTATTTTTCAATTAACTTTTTTGGGGGGAGGGGCCATCGGTATTTATTTGGATTAATCCTGGGGGAAAGCAAGTTAAAGGGCACTGTAGTCTGCTATAGAAGAAGGCAACTATGCAAAGAGGTATAAAATTATGGAAATAAGTAGACATCAAAGAGTTTAAATATGATGCGTTTTCTTTATATCACTTTTTTTTTGGTGGGTGGAGGAGAAGGAAGGAGCACGAATGGGGAGAAATTCTCAACTGGCTCATAGCAGAGACATGCTATGAGTTTCCTAAGAGAAAATAGTTTATTTTGAAATTGGGAGAAGTAAAAGTTACAAAATGGCAACAGATAGAAACATGAGCAGCACCAGTGCAGATTCTATGTGTCAAACAATCATATCCAATGATTGGCTATCACAGGCTTGATATTTGGACAAAAATAAAATGTTATGTCACAGAGAAGATACTGACCAGCATTTGTAGGGATTTCTTCTCCAGAGAGTTCTCTATATCAGTAAAAACAGAGTTCCAGGCCCTATCCTCATTCTCTCGGCAAAACTACACTTTCAGTTGACTTTGGGACAGATCTAATACAACACCTTAAGACAGTATGGCCCTTTCGAGGAACTACAAGGTTACCTAGTCAAACTCCATCCAGGGGTACAAGAAAATAAATGCTTAAGGGTGGACCTAAAGTTATTAGGTCCCAATTTTAGATACCAGTGACACTCAAAAACCCCTGAGACTTGTGAAGATGGGGCCAATGTGCCAGTAGTCCTTTGGCACACAGATGAATCACCACCAAAATACAAAGTTATGATTCAAAACCCCCAATAAATGTCATTGCTCTCTCAATATTAGCAGCAAAGGAATAGACTGAGAATTACTTAAAGATCGGTTGGTATCTTGTGCTCTTTGTATCTGTAACCTTAGGGCCTGCCTCATTACAACCAACAATGCTAATCACATAGTGGAAGTTCAATAAATATTTTATCAGCTTCAAAAGGAAACTATTTGGTAAATTAAGAAACACATAAAAAATCGGTATTGTGGAGAATCCCTGGGAAAAGGCAAATAAGGGAACATGAGTCACTTAATATTAGGAAACATTGCTATTTCCCCCCTCTTCCCCAAGATGCCCTTAGTGCACATTTTCTAAATGCTTTAGGGGCTATGACTTTCCCAACATCTTGCAGAACAGCTGTGCCAAAGGGTTCTTTTGAACATTTTGTTTAACAAAAGCATGAGCCAAAGGAGAGGATACAAGCGAAGGAGTACTCTTGTTAAAGTCTTTATTTTCAGAGAGTCATTGCTATATTAAATGTAACAGTATTAATTCCTGAGCACCTGAGTTCTATGAGGTTTCAGTCTGTATGAAGCTAAATTCTCTATTCTGCAGAAAGGTTGAAGAACTATACTGAATTCAATTGAACCCGGATAAAGAGACCTGAAGGCGATAATAAACAACTTAGGTACACTTGCCTCATTTTATGACCATGCCCAATATCTGGATCTCTCTGTGCTGATTAAGATTTGCATCTGTGTGGATGCAATTATTTCTACAAAGTAATAACTTAAAGTCTTGACACAAGAATATAATTGCAGCATGGTTAAAGCTTCATACTCCATGGGAGGGCAACTATGGTAAACCTAAAGAAAATTAGGTTGTAGTTTTCATGGATTTCTGGATGGCTGTCATACACAAAAGCCCACAGTATTCCAGGTGGTCCTCCCTGTTCTCCTGGAAGTAGGCCTGGAGGGGTCACATCTTCCCCAGGGTTTCATTCTCTATTAAGGGTCCTGCAACTTCAATGGCAACCAAGGGCATTGTACATAAGGAGGATTTTGTTATCCTTTTTAGTTCAGTTTCTCAGGATCCATGGCTATGTCAATGTCTAGTTTCCAGGTGTTAGATAACTCCCAGAATAGCTCCAAGGATTCTAGATAGTAATTCCTGGCATCATAGGGACAGACAGTCCTACTGAGGCTGTGCCATGAGATACGTGAGTGACATAATTGAAATTTACTACGCTTATATGGAATGACAATATTGCTAAAGTTAACCTGTGAGCTTAATGTTGGCAAGATGCTTTCTTTGTCTGTTGCCTTATAAAGCGGGTGCACATTGGTCAGTGGTCAGTGAGTAGGGAACCCATGGGTAATGCATAGAGGAATTGCATGTACCTGCTTCAACCAACCCCCATTGAGGCTTGAGGGGATTTAGGGGAGTGCACAAGTGTGCCTGTCTCAATTGACCCCATCGACCTGTAAGGATAGTTGCCCCTCCTTCTCAACAGCCCCTTTAGGAAGGGTGATTAGGGAATGCTGTAGGAGCTGGTTCTCCCACCACCCTCTGAGAAGACTAGACTAGAATAAAACTGATTATTAACCCCTCCCAATGTGTCTACCTGTCTGACCAGATCAAGAGTGAACCTGTTAGAGGCTGGAGTCCCCAACCTTCGGTTCATCCTGTGTGTTATCTGTGAAACAGGCATATAGTTTCTTTGGCCTTAAAGTCTTTCTTCCTCTGCAGTCCTTACTGTTCAATCTCAGCCCAGGCTCCTTTTGCCTGCTTCAGTCTCTGATAATTTCATTTGAAGACTTCTGCCTTGAGGGCCCTGGGACAGGCTGGCAATGGCAGCCCCAAGAATACAGGACCTCAGTTGCTCACAAAGGCTTTTCAACCATTTAGCAAGTCTCCTCATCTTCCCCATAGGAAAGCTGACCAGACTGCCACTGTCTAATCCATGTAACTCTCTAATTAACTTCTATTCACTTATCCCTCTATATCATGTATCTACCAGTGGACTTTAAGGTCTTTGAGGGCAAAGATTTTTTTTTCTTTTGTCTTTGTAACTCGGCACTCTGCACACTATGTTTAATTAAATTTGATTGAAGCAAATACTATGGCAAGGTATTGGGCTTTGTACCATTCCTGAAATCTCACTTTGATTACAGGTCTTTTCTGAACTAAGGCTTACAGTAGTGGACCAATCCAACTCCTGAGTTCTAAACAATATAACTGACCTTTCAGTAACCTTCTTTTAACTTCTAAACAATTTAGATGAGAGATTACTACTTGCCCAGGTCATTAGGGTTTCTAGGGGTTTATTACAATTGCTTTTACAGTAAAATGAGACATGTTCTAAGGCCCTTTCTGTTAGAAGCTATATTAATGCCGTCAGCACCCTGAACACCCTATACAGGCTCACTGTTGGAATGAAAGGAGGCACTCACAATTGATTGAACAGTAAACAAGGGGAAGTTTACTTTTCTCTAATGAAGCATATGGCAGCAAGGACATAGCAGCATCTCATCTCCAGGTGTGTGTGGTCAGCAGGGCAAGGCAATATGGTGACTTGTATGGGCTTCAGAAATCCACCAAAGTGGAAGGTCCTGGGCAGGGGGAGGCAGTTTTTATGCCCTCAGGTGACCAACAAGGTGCCAATGGAAATGGGCCGATCAAGTCCTAAGGTAACTTTTGTTGTCTTTTAGAGAAAATTAATCCATATTGAGATGAAAAGGGGAATCCTAACAAATAGTGATTCGTCCTATCACTCCTTCTGAACTGAAGATCCTGTGATTGCTTAAGAGCCTAGGTTTATAGCTGAAAGGGACTTGAGGGGTCACCTAGTCCAGCCCCCTTCATTTTGAGGATCTGGGTCCCAGAGAAGTTAAGTGACTAACCTGAGGTCACACAGGTAATTGGCAGAGGTGGGACACAAACCCAGGTTGCCACTTTAAAGTAGAAACATCATTATCAGTTTAAATTTTTAAAAAACCCTATTTTTTTCCCTCCCCCTCACCTTCTAAGCCCTTCCTGGGAGAGCATCCAAAGAAAGGTAAATAGGCCAGTGAAGGCAATCATGTAGCTATAGTTATGAAGGTGTAATAAAGTACTTAGGTTTCTTCTATATTATTCCATTATTTTGCGACTGTGAAGGAAGAGAGGATCCTGGATTAACCATTATTACTCCTTTACACTTTTCCAGGAAATCCCAGATGGTATTTGAAGTGGTAACAATTGCTGAGTTTGAAGGTAGAAATTTATAACTGATAAAGTTCTTAATTGCTGCTCTTATCAATGGGTGATTGTTAATGCAGATTGCTCAAGCCCTTAAGTCTGTATAGAGAACACAGCACTTTGCCAAGTTTGTAAGCAAGACAAAAGAAATAGAAGGTATAGGAGAATGCTAATCATTTTTGTGCATGTTGGTACTCAGCAAATGGATCTGATCCAAACAGATGCAATTCTTAATCAGCATGGAGAGAGTTAGATGTTAGGCATGGTCATAAAAAGTGTACTGGAGCTTATTATTATAGCTGTCAGGTCTCCTTATCTACTCTATCCAACTCAGTTCAGTCCTAGAGTTAAGCCCTGTTCTATAGCAGACACTGCCTAAGGACAGAGTGCCATCTTTGCTGCTGTGGAGCTTACAATCTCAATGAGGAGACAAAATATATATGTGAAATAGATAATAATGTATGGGAGACAAGGGTTTGCAATGGCAGTAGGAATGCTGATGGGCTAGCTTGATAGACTTACTGTCTGACTGCATCTTGGTGAGGGTAATGGCTTGGTAATGGGCTTTATTTATCCATTTGTTTTTTCTTTTGTGGATTGTTAGCCTGATCTCCTTTGAGAGACCATGGATATTTCTGGAAGGCTCTGTTGGGATCCTGAGCCCTTTATAAGCCACAATGACAGTGAATGTGAGAGAGCATACTTTGGACAGGCAGTGAACTGGGACAGAACTCAGAGGAGCAAAGTGGAACACTGAATTGTATCTGGAAACTGTGAGGTGCTTTCAGTGATCTCAAGTTGCTTGCTAACACCAATACTTATCTTTGAAGTCCAGTATTCTCCTAATGATGTTATGTGGCTACTCATCTTTATAAACACTGCAATCCCTGAAAAAAAAATCACAATTGTGGATTCCCTAAAGGGTGATGTAGAGATAGAGGGTTGGCTTAGGTACATTGAAGCAGCATGTTGCTATATTCTTGTAAACTTGAAGTTGGTAAAATCTGTCATCCAAAAGATATGTGATCAGAAAAGATGATCAGAAAAGAAAAGATATCCCACCTTTGCATACCCTGCTTATGAGGTCAGGGGGAAAGGAACTGCCTGATAATGCCACCCTTTGAGTATGTCAAGGAGAGTTCTCATTTCAAAGGCAAGAAGCTGGTAAAGCAAGCACTCTAAGAGACAGAAACAATTCAGGCACAAAAAGGCATGCCATTAGTATGGATTATCCTCAGGTTGAGGATAACAGCAGAAATTTGGTGATATGGGGGCATATACTGAGGCTAAAAAAAAGATCCAAGCAGTCCCCGCTTTTCCCTGAGGAACAAGGGAGTTAGCCATAGTCAAAACCGATACCAAATCAGCCCCTTCAAAGCAGGAGAGAGGGCACCACTGGGTGATGATAAAGGAGGTAGGTATCAGGCTCAAGTCCTGATAAGCTAATTAGGTAACGCTAAGGTGTGAGGGAAGGATAAGGAAACAGTAAAGCTGTCATGCCATAGAGGGTGCCCCAAAATTGGGGGGGCCAAAGGTCACTAGAGTTGGCAATGTATCAAGAGCAACAGTTAATATAGATGGACAGCCCTAGTGCTGTGCTGGTAGTCACAGAATGGTGGTTACAATCCTAGAAGAGCCCATAGCATGCTGGGTAAATCCTCTCTGAAGAATTTATGATGGGATCTGGACAAAAATTACATAGAAGGAAAATATATTACTAGAGGGTCTTAGGGGAAGGTCTGACTCCAGCATCCATCCTGTTGGTTCTGATTTGTTTTTGGAACAAAGTGAGGTACTCATTAGTCATTAAATAGTTAACAAAAAGAAGTTTATTTATCTTTAACATAGCAAGGATATACAGTAGTACTTAGCTTGGGTAGACACAAACCCTCTCATATCCATATGGAAACTCATCTTGTCAGGGAAGCAAGATGTAGTTTCTTTGGTCAGCCATCAAGTGTGAAGGGCACTAACCCTCTGTGATTGGGACGGTTTATGCCTGAGATCACCAGGGACCTGCATCAAGGGAGTATAATTTGAGCCTCATCCTCACTCTTGGACCAATCAAGTCCTGGATTTGTCTCTTATTGAGAAAAATCTAGCCTAACTCGTATGTGTGTATGGTAGATATTGGTCCTATCACAGAAGGGAGTACTCACATCAATTAAATAACAGATCCAATGAAAAATTATAGCCCGTATTCGATTGACCATATTTTCCAAACCACAAATTAGAGCATATGGTTTGACAGAAGAACTCAGTTTACTTACCTGTCAGATGAGGGCCTTTCCAGACCTGGATCTATGATCCTATGTTATTTATTTATTTTTTTTGCACAGGCTAAATAAAAAAAAATCCTTAATTTTCTTAAAATTGGAAATTAATTGGAAAACGTAGGACTTAAGGTCAGCTTATTTGTAATAAAATGGGGTCATAATTTTCTTTCTGGCCCAGTTTTATGTTCACACACAAAAAAAATTCTTGGAGAAGTCCTACCAAATAATTGTATATATTCTAGAAACTGAATTTCGGAAAGCCATTATCTTACTGCCTAGGCAATTTGATCATTTTTTTCAATTATTTATCTTTATTCTGAACTTAGAAGATACCAAATAAAAAGAGCTTTTTCAGAGACATAGGTTTAAAAAAAAAAGATTGTCTATGAAAGTGTAAATTTCTATTATATATTGCTTGTTCTTTTAAAATATATAATAAATTCAGTATGTAACTAGCAAAGCTGTCTAACTTGTGTATGATTCTTTCTGCCCTTACTTCTATTATTTTATTTTATTGTGAGGCAGTCAGGGTTAAATGACTTGCCCAGGGTCACATGGCTAGTAAGAGTCAAGTGTCTGAGGCCACATTTGAACTCAGGTTCCTCCTGACTCCAGGGTTGTTGGTGCCATATCCACTGCTCCCCCTAGCTGCCCTTGTGCATTATTTTAAAAGACATTTTAATGATCTTTTATTCTTTCTTTTCTTTTTCTATCCTTTTTTTGGAGGACTATCTCTAGCTCCTTCTCCCTTCCATGCTGCCCTTGAGAAAAACAAACAAATCCCTTGTAACAAATGTGCATAGTCAAGCAAAACACTCTGTGTTGGGAAAAGTATGCCTTTCTTTGCATCAAGTCACAACCCCTGTCACAATTCATCCTCCTCCTCCTCCTCATTCTCTTGCCCAGACAACTGAAACTAGTTCTATCAAAAGGGATGACTGACTAAAGTGTTCTTTAAGTCAGTAGCTTTAAAACTATAAATTATAAGTCAAAACAGATTCTCCTATGATTTTTGAGTGAAGGGAGAGGTCAGAGAGGAGAGGTGATGAGGGGCTATCGCTGAGTTCATCAACGTAAGGATTTATTTGCTAAAGTAAAGCAGCATAGTTAGTAAGCCCCAGTTTGGGGTGGGGGACCTGGGACCATCTCCTGCTTCTGTTGTTTGGCCTGTGTGTAACCTTGGTACCATACCACTAATCTGGCATCCACAGTTTCTTGAGTTGAGTCAGGAACTCTCCTTTCCATCAGTGTGAGGGAGTTACATGCAGCTCTCATATGATCCTGATTGACTCAGACATTAATAGGGACGAGCTGAGAGTAAGGGGGAGGTGAATGGGGTGGGAGGGTAGAAGCCCTGGACTGTAGATATGCACAGGCTTCTCCTCACCCTAAGTAGCAGGTTCCCTCCACACCTTCCTGCATTCCGGGATCTGGAATCAGACATAATACATCTCAAATACATCCTCAAAAACACAAAATCTGACAAACATTCCAGCCTTCCCAACACCCCCTATTATGATACAGTAGACTGTAGTGCTTTTTTTCCCCTCATTGTCTAGACTTTCCTAAGGTTTTTTTTCCTTGCATAGAAATCCCCATTTCCTAGTTATTTTCCTTTCTATATCACTGTAATAAAACCAGTAAAAGCTGGACATAATTCTCACTTTGAAGAGTCCAAGCTACCTCAAAAGAAATCAGCAGAAGCATTTTAAGTTATATTGCCAAGGCAGCTAGGTGGTAAAGTACCTCGCCTAGAGTCAGGAAGACCTGAGTTCAAATCTGGCCTCAGATAGTGACTAGCTGTGTGACCCTGGGCAAGTCATTTCATCTTGTTTGCCTCAGTTTCCTCATCTATAAAATGAGCTAGAGAAGGAAATGGTAAAACACTCCAGTAGCTTTGCCAAGAAAAGCCCAAATGGGGTCACAAAGGACCAGACGTGTCTGAAACAACTGAACAACAACAAAGGCAAGTCCCCAACTCTGGGTAATCCTCACATTTCCACTTCCCTCTTGTTCTGGTACAGCCATGAGCTAAACTGGGGATGGGGGGGAGGATTAGGGAAACTGGACCAATTAATTGGTTCCATGAAAACCCACACTGTTTAACCCCAAATGGGACCTCCTGGCTGGTAATCCATCATTTATTCTTCTCTAATTGACACCCTATCAAATTCCCCTCAGCAACTACTACAGACAGACTTCATCAAGCTTCTTCAAGTCTTAGACTACACTTGCCACCCTTCTTACTCTCTGTTGAAGATTAGACTTTATTGAAATCAACATCAACACCTTCAATTTTCTCCTTTGCCCCTCAACATTTTTCTGTACTGCATCTTCCCCCATTCTCTCCTTCCCTCCTTTACCAAGGGAAGTGTCCCTTGACCTTCCTAAAGCCAACAGCTCTATTTGAGCTCTCCAGTACATTTCCTCTATCAATTTATGGTTATTTGAAGAGAGTGACTAAAATGTCCCAATCCTTTGACCCAGAGCTTCCACTGCCAGGCACATACATACCCCAAGGTAGTTAATGATAAAAAGAAACAGTCCATATACACCAAAATTAGGTAATACGCCATTACTTTCCCTGTTCCTGATAAAGTAATGTAGTAGGCTCTTTGTGACCACCATTTCCTTTACTGACATTCACTAACCAATATTTAGTCTCCTACTAGGCCTATATCCTAAAGAGATCATAAAAACTGGAAAAGGACCTACATAAACAAAAATATAGCAGTTCTTTTTTTGTGGTGGCAAGGAATTGGAAATCGAGGGAATGCCCATCAATTGGGGAACAGCTGAACAAGTTGTGGGTGTATGAGAATAATGGAATATTATTATGCTATAAGAAATGATTAGCAAGTGGATTTCAGAAAAACCTGGAAAGACTTATATGAACTGATGCAAGATGATGTGAGAAGAACCAGGAGACACTGTACACATTAACAGCAACATAATGGAATGATGAACTATAAATAACTCAGATCTTCTCAGCAATAGTGATCCAAGACAGTTTCAAAGAACTCATGATGGAAAATGCTATCCACATCCAGAGAAAGAACTGATAGTATCTGAATGCATATCAAAGCATACTATTTTCACTTTATTTTCTTCATGTTTTTTTTCTTTTGGTCTGTTTCTTTTTTCACAACATGACTAATATGAAAATATATTTTACATGATTGGACATACATAACTCATTTAAAATTCTTCTTTAGGGAAGGGGGAGGAAAGGGAAGGAGAGAGGAGTAGAAAATTTGGAGCTCAAAAATTTTTTAAATGATGTTAAAAATTATCTTTACATGTAATTGGAAAAAATATTTATAATATCAGAAAAAGAATATCTGATCTAACTTTTGGTTTTCCACTATCTTTATCATCTTGAATTAGAGTTAATAAACTTAGAAATAAAGACTGTCTCAAATCTCTTTCCCAAGCCTTCCCCACTAACTAGCTGCTTCTTCCTGGTTCCTACCTAGCTTTCAGGTACACTTCAAATGTCACCTCTTTCAGGATTTTTTTCCTGATCCTCTAGTGTGAAGAATCTTTCCTTTCTTATATGTTATATAGCAATATGTGCCTCTCTTTTGGTCTTATCATATTCCACCCTGCATTCTAATTATTTTATAGTTATTCAATATTTGTGCCAAATGACATATATAGCATGCTTTACAAACCTTAAAGTATACTATAAATGATAGCTATGATTACTATTGACCTCTCCTCTTCTGTTATTGAATTAATTAATTAATTAATCTAATGTTGAAGAGTTAGGTTGTAGAGGGTCTTGCATTCTAAGCTAAATATTTTAGACTTAATACCAAAGACAAGGGTGAATTATTGACAGTTTTTGAGTAGAGGACAAATGTGTACTTGGTGCTCTTTTAAAATTAGTTAGATAGTTATGTGTCAAGGATAGACTGACAGATTTCAAGAGAGAACTTGAAGCTGGGAGACCAGTTATACTATAATAGCCCATATAATTAGAGACTATAAAAGTATGACTCGCACTAGGAATATCAGAAATGAAAATGGAGAGAAAGTAATAGTAAAACTCTGATTGCACTTGGTGGCCAATCAGATTGGAAGGAACAGGCTAAGGAATTTATACTCTTATGTGGTAAGCAATGGGGAGTCACAGAAGCAGAGTAGATTGATTGGAGCAGAGAATTAAGCAAATTATGCAGGTCAAAGGAGGTAAAAAATACACACACAAACAGTTGGGCACAGAAATATACTTCACTAAAAAGGGAAATGAAAGAAAGGGGGAAAAGGAGAGAAGGGAATAAGAAGAGTAGATTAAAGAAAAGATTAGTCCTAAGCAAAACAGGCTCTAAGGATGTACAAAAAATATTTGTAATAGCTCTTTTTGTGCTGACAAGGAATTGGAAACTGAGGAAGTGCTCACCATTTAGGGAATGACTAAGTAAATTATGGCATATAAATATAATGGAATACTATTGTACCATAAGAAATGATAAGAGAATAGTTTAAGAGAAACCTGGAAAGACTCATATGAACTGATGCAGTGAATTGAACAGAACCAGGAGAACATTTATATAACAATATATACATCATATAATAACAACAATGTCGTGAAGCCAGCTTTGAAAGCTTTAGAAACTCTAATGAGAGTAATGACCACAAGCTCCAGAGAACAAACAGGGAAACATGCTTCCCACATCCTGTCAGAGAGGTAAAGGACTCTGAGGGCAGGACGTACATTTTTGGACATGGTTAACATGGGAATTTGTTTTGCTTGACTATACATGTTTGTGGCAGGATTTTTTTTTATTTCTCAGTGGAGTAGGGAAGGAGCACAAGGAGAGAGAGAGAGAAGGAGATTTTTGCTAATTGAAAATAATTTTTTTTAAAAGTAAGATTATACAGGGAAGTAGAGTATTATATAATTTTCCTAAAGTTCACATGTATTATGATCAGAAAGGAAAAGGAATGGATAATAGTAGTAGTAGTAGTAAGTTATAGTATATTGTGCTGAGTACTGTGCTAAGCACTTTTTACACATATCTCATTTTATCCTCACAACAACCTGTAATGAGAATGCGAATTTGAAGATCTTCCCTGCCACTTAACAGACCTAGAGGGGAGTTTGAAGACCTCTCTTGCTTTGAAAGTAAACCCTGCCCCTAATAGGCTGAATGTAATCACATGGAGCCTGTGGTGGTAGGAGTTTGATGAAGGGAAGCAGAGCTCACAGGAAGCTGGTCAGAGCTAGCCAGATGGTGGGGGACAGAGGAAGACCTCAGGCAAGCAGTCAGATAGGCTCATGAGTAGATATTGATCTTGTATTGGATTGTGGGAAGGCTGAAGGATGCTGTGACTCTCAGCATTATTATGGTTTCTGAATATCTTTGGTACTATGATAGAATCAGCTTACTGGTTTCGGGATTTGGTTTTCTAGTGTCTAAATAAATTTTTCAGTTCTGTCTTCTATGTGGAGAATCTGATATATTTTGCAACTGAAAGTCATACAATACTTATAGTCATAGTCTTTATCATGATCATGGGTACTGTAAATATTGTATTGGTGCTACATTAAAGAGATGTTAATGTTAATTCAGATATGAGTTGCCTGTGTAATGGGCATGAAAGATCTTGGGGCCGAATGTAATGGTAATAGAAATTTGAAGATCTTCCCTGCCCCTTAATAAACCTAAATTGAACTTGAAGACCTTTCCTAATTTTAAAACATATTCTGCTCCCTAAGCTGCATGTGCTCACCTACAGCCTGTGGTAGAAGGCTTGGACATGTGTTTCAGGAAGGCACAACTTTTGTTACTTTGTAGTCAAATGACTTACTAGGGTTGTAATGTTCTCTGACCCTGGAGAAGGCTATAAAAAATTCTGGTATGAGATTTTGCTTTGGGGCTCACTTTGGGAAGAGTTGTGTGATTTGACCAGATGAGACTCTGGGCAGCTATTGAGCCCCCAGATGTTGGTGCTTCCCTCTCTGGTAACTAACTAGGTATTCATGTAATGTAACTAAAGCTAACTAGGTTCAGCTAGAAGCCCTGTCTGTTGAATTATGCTATTTTCTCTTGTAACTTCTGTTTGTATTGTCTGAAGTTCGGAGTGCTGACTTTTTCCCCTGAATTAGGTAAATGATATGTGTTTGATTGATTAAAGTAAGATTGTTAACCCTTTTTGAGTTGTTTTCCTTTAGAAAAGCAGATCAAAGAACCTATGCTAGCAGCCATCCTGGGTATGCTAGGGGGCTTGGCAGGTTGACTATACATGTTTGTGGCAGGATTTTTTTTTCTTTCTCAATGGAGCAGGGAAGGAGCACAAGATCAGAGAGAGAAAAGGCAGATTTTTGCGAATTGAGTATTATCTCCAAAGGCCAGTACTTTCTACTGCCCCACCTAAACACCGTGTATAAGGAAAGTGTTGAACCCTTCAGGACTTTATAAGTCTTCTGATTTCAAGACCAGTGTTCTTATGACTACTTCACTTTTCATCCCAAATCCTCAGGATGTTACTCAAAATAATAATTGCTGACATTTTTTGGGAAAGTATTAATGTTTGTAAACCTTTTTATGTACATTATTTCATTTGATCCTTAGGACAATTATGTAAAAATAATAATACTACATGTATTATTATCCCTATTTTGTTCATGAGGTAGGTTCTGAAGCTCAAAGAGTTTTAAGTGGACTTACCCATTGTCACATACACAGAATTCATAAAATTTTATGACTCGGTATGGACCTCAGAGAACAAACAAAACTGGACAAAGAATTTCCACTAAAATATAGTTAAGAAGTGTTTGTCCTTGGGGCGGCTAGGTGGCACAGTGAATAGAGCACTAGCCCTGGAGTCAAGAGGACCTGAGTTTTAAAATCTAGCATCAGACACTGAACACTTACTAGCCATGTGACTGTGAGCAAGTCACTTAACCCCCATTGCCCTGCCTTCCCCTTCCAAAAAGAAAAAAAAAAAAGAAGTGGTTGTCCCACCTTTGTTTGAAGGCCTCCCATGAGAAGGCACCAACTATATCACAGGTACTCAGTCAAAGGATAGACAGCACAATGCTTTTCCATCTAATTTTACCTATTGTCATAGATTACACAGATTGCCCTTCACCCTCTCCTAAAGTGAGACAGATTGGTCCTTGGAATTCATCTGTTTGCAGATTTACACTACATTACATAATCCAAACACTGAACAAGTAAGAAACATTTATTAAATATCTGCTATGTGTCTATTATGTGTTTAGCTCCATGCTAAGCTGAGTAATATAGAGGAAAAAAGCAGTTCCTGCCCTCAAGGAGCTTAGATTCTATTAGGAAAACAGCATATTCACATAGTTTGGTACAAAATACATGCAAAGTAAATACAAAGGTTATTTGCTAGGGGAGGTGCTGAGGTATTGGAAACTAGGAGGATGAGGAAGGATTCACGCAGGAGGTAAACTGATCTGGGCTTTAAAGGCGGTTAGGGATTCTTCAAGATTCGGTAGAACTTGCTAGACCCTGAAGGAGGGGAAGGAAAGGGAAGGGAAGAAGTGCTGACTCTGTGCCAAGCACTGTGCCAAGTGTTTTACAATTATTATTTCATTTGTTCTTCACAATAACCCTGGGAAGGAGGTGCTGTTATTATACCCATTTTTAGTTTAAGAAACTGAGGAAGCAAAAGTTAAGTGACTTGCCCAAGGTCACAGGCTATAGCTTAGAGTTCAACGCTATGTGATTCCAGTCCCAGGGCTTTATCTGCGGTGCTACCGAGGAGTTCTGGCATGGGATTCTGTCAATGAGTCTATTAATCACTAAGCGTGTATTATGCAGGGCAGCTAGGTAGCAAAGTAGATAGAGTGGGTGGCCCTGGGTCAGGAAGACCTGGATTCCAGTGTGGCCTCTGATGTTTACTAGCTGTGTGACCCTGGGCAAGTCATTTAACCCTGTTTACCTTAATCCACTGAAGAAGGAAATGGCAAACCACTCCAGTATCTTTGCCAAGAAAACCCCATGGACAGTATGGGCCATAGGGTCACAAAGAATAGGACACAACTGAACAAAAACATGTATTATGCATCTACTGTGTTTTGGGAATTATGGTAGGGTTAGGGGATCCAAAGACCTCTGCCCCCCAAAAATGATTTTAAAATACAAATTTAAGAGTTTGCCTTCTAACCAGGAAACCAAGGTCAGTATGCAGAAGGATGGAGTAAAAGTCTTTGGTCTTCAACTGAAGTCACCAAAGTAAATTTCATTGATATTACTGACAAAACTTAATTAACAGCACTTTGAAAACTATCTGTGCTATTACAGCATCATTCCTTTTGGCAGATGGAGTGTGGCCTTAAGCAGCTAGATTTTAGGGCAGTTACTGGAACTGACCATCAGAGGCCTAAACAAAGGAAGTATGAGAGGTAAATTAGTGAATTGTCTAGAAATTCCAGAGAATTTTTGCAGACAAATGGGAAGGATTGCAGCCAACACCATATCAATGAATAAATTCCAGAGGAAGAGTGCAGGTTAAAACATATCAGTAACTTTAAACAGGTCAAATATGCCTAAAACTTATTTGCTGAATCAAAGAATTTCAGAGCTAGGAGGGACACCTGAGTCTCAGAAGTCCCAACGTAACAGAATCCCTTATACAAGACAACTGGCCACCCAACTTCTACATGAAGACTCCCTACCAGAAGAAGCCACCCCCTCCCCAGGCAGCCAGTTGTTTTTGAGTTTTTCAAGTTGAGCAGGCCTGCCCCTCACCTGGGTTCCACTCATTTAAGTTGCTTTTAACTGGGGCCAAGCAGTGCAAGTAAGTCAATCAGTAAGCATTTAATGAATGCTCTGTGCCTGGCACTGTGCTGATCCCTTCAAGACAAAGACTGCACTATCATCCCTTTCAATTCAGATACTTTATTGACATTCCTTAAAGATCCTTTCTTCCTGCAGAAGGTAGAAGACCTGAACCTCATTCTGATTAACATGCTTAACATTTCTAGCAGAAATGACTGGAAATCTGGGTTCTAACTAATCACTCTAGATATGAGAATTAGTGGTAGAGATTAATGAAAAGCTAGAAAGGACCTTAGAAGCTCATCCATATCTTCATTTTGCTGATGAAGAAACAGGCCCAGAGAATTGAAATAACTTTGCTCACGTGACCATCATGTGAACATAGCTAGGAAGTGGCAGAACCAGGATTCAAATCTCGTTATCCAGTTCCCAGATAAAATAATTCTTTCTACTACATCACACAACCTGCATCTGTGTCCATGCCCTAATATGGCCCTATGGTACCACCTAAAACAACTATGCATAAACAAACTATATACAGAAGGCATTAGAATTAAGAGGGGTTGGGAAAAGGCTTCCACTGGAGATTTTAGCTGGGACTTAAGGAAAGCCAGGGAAACCAGTAGGTAAAGTGAGCAGGGAGAACATTCCAGAATTGGGAGAGAAGCCAGTGAAAATGTCCAGGACTGGAGACGGAATATCTTCTTTGAGCAAGAGCAAAGATGCTAGTATCCCTGGACCACAAAGTACATTGGAGGAGGGTGTAAGAACACTGCAAAGGTAAGAGGTAGGGCAGGCTATGAAGGGTTTTGTACAGTAAACAGAGGATTTTATACTTGATGCTGGAGGTGTAAGAAGCCCCAGGAATTTATTGGGAGGGAAAAGGGTGATGTGGTCAGACCTGAATTTTAGGGTGGCAGGCAGATCCATCAGCAGGCTATTGCAACAGTCCAAGTGTGAAGTGATAAGGGCCCACACCAGAGTGGTGACAGTGTCAGAGGAATGAAGAGGACATATTTGAGAAATACTGCAAAGGTGAGATCTACAGTCTGCTGGCACCCTCAACAGTAATAAGGTAGTTAGGAAGAAAAGAGGAGGAAACTGAGGAGGAAAAGGAGTTTGCTTCTGGACATGTTGATTTTAAGATGTCTATTGTATATCCAGTCTAGTAGACAATGGGGATGAGCAGAGAAGGGGCTGGATAAGTAGATTCAAGAATCATCAGCATAGAGAGTCTAACTAAATCCATGGGAACTGATGAGATCACCAAGTGAAATATAAGAAGGCCCAAGACAGAGTCCCATTTAGCAGGTGTGACCTGGGTGAAGATCCATCAAAGGAGACCAAGATGGGGCTGGTCAGAGAGGTAGGAGGGACCTCCAGGAGAGAAGAGCAGTATGACAGCCATTTTGCTTAACTAAATATTAGTTGACTGAAAAATACCCTCACTAATGTCTGAACATATAAATTCTCCAATATAAGTTGGCAAGATTTTGTTTCTGAAAGGAAATAGTTTGAAAATTTCAGGGTTACATATAAGGAACATATGAGATAATATATGTAAACACTTTGTAAATGTTGAAGGGCTTTGTAAATGCTAGCTAATGTTACTATATAAAAATCATATTATTTATTTTACTATCTTTTAAACACAAAAATCTCTATACATGTAGAAATAATGTATTGCTAGACTTTACTCAGTATTCTGTTAATCCATCTGACTATCCGTCTATTTATCTATATGTAATGCATGTTTACTTGATACGTCTTCATTTTAGAATATAAAAGATTTTTAAAGCTCAAGAATTCTACTGTTTCCAATGCTCCTTCTTGGTCTACTTTAATTCTATTGTTTCTTTAAGAAAATTATTTTCCAGCAGCTAGGTAGCACAGTAAATAAAGCACAGGCTCTGAAGTCAAGAGGACCTGAGTTCAAATCCAGCCTTAGACACTTGACACTTAACTGGCTGTGTGACTTTGGGCAAGTCACTTGACCTCAATTGCCTTGCTAAAAAAAAATATTTTAAAAATACTGTTGGGAGCAGCTAGGTAGTACAGTGAGTAGAGCACTGGCTCTGGAGTAAGGAGGACCTGAGTTCAAATTTGGCCTCAGACACTTGATACACTTGCTAGCTGTGTGACCTTGGGTAAGTCACTTAACCCCAATTGCCCTGCCTTCCCCCCCCAAAAAAAGACCAAAAAAAATATTGTTGAGACCGTTTGTTTTTACATTACTTAAATTTTTCATTATGTTCCTCAACCTTACCCTCGTACAGAAACCTAACCTGAAACAAAGAAGAAAAAAGAAGAGAAAAAACGTTTCCACTAAATTAACTAACAGATTGAAAAAATTTAGTGCTTTTATGCAATCTTCTATACCCATACCATTGTTTCTCAAAGTCCAAGTCTGATCACGTCATTGCCAGATCAAGAGTCCTCAGTAATTCCCTATTGCTTGAAGACTAAAATCCAAGTTCTTCAGCTTGGCATTTAAAGCCTTTCACAACATGACTTTGAGGTCCACCTTTCCAGCTTATTGCCCAGAATTCACTTTCTTTTACAAATCCTACACTGGAGCTAAATTGATCCACTCACTGATCCTGGAAGTCCATATTCTGTCTATATCTCTATGTCTTCACCCGGCTGTCCCCTGTGCCTGGCAGAATAATGATCATGATGATAATAATAATATTTTTATAGTGCTTTCAAGGTTTCAAAATACTTTACAAATATTATCTGATTCCTACTATTCCTATATCCATTTTTTATGTTGTATTGTATTTTTATTATTAAGTATTTCCCAATTACATTTTAATTTGGTTTCTATATTTGCCAGTGGGCACCCAGCAGTTAAGTAACATGCTCAGTCATGCAGGCATTAAATATCAGAGAGGGCTTTGTGGTTGCAAAAAACTGGAAATATAGGGGATGCCCATCAATTGGGGAATGGCTG
>JAQQSV010000396.1:0-50000 GCA_028646515.1 Pseudochirops corinnae
AGCCACTGCCTCTGACGCCGCTTCCAGTCCGCACCGCACAGAGACTAGCTTGGCTCCGGCGTTCCCTTGCTCCACCCCTTCCTGCTACATCAGCAAGCTCAAGGGGCGTGGAAGATCTTCAAATCCTAGTATCGTTACAACTACCCTAGTGATGATGACAGTTTTAAGAATATTGATAACATTTTAATATGTAAGAAGTAAACAGTTTGACCTTAATGAGTCCCTTATAATTAGTCTTTAATATTTTCCTTATAATTCTTCTGGATCTTATATATCAAATTTTCCGTTGAGCTCTGGTCTTTTTGTCACAGATACCTGAAAACCTTTCAGTTCATTAAATATTTGTTGGGGTTTTTTTTCATTCAGTATTATGAGGATTAAATGAGATACTATTTGTAAAAAGTGCTTAGTGGCTCTGGCACACATTAGGTACTATATAAATGCTTATTCCCTTCCATATACAATAAAACTTCTCAAGTACATTCCATAACATAGGGATAAAACATATGGTACATTGTAGAGTTGTGGAGTATCTTGAAACATACTTGTGCTCACTAAGATTCAAATAAACCTTAAACTTCTTGTGCTGAGTATTTTTCCATCAATTTTTAACCTGTTAACCAAAAAAAACAAAAACAAAACAAAACCCCATAGGCTTGTAAAGGGACCTGAAGTGAAACAGAGTCTAATCACAGATTATAAAGCGTTTGTTGTCTGAGAAAAAGAAGTTTGTGGGTCAGAGAATGTCCTAGAAGGGAGCAGAGAAGGAGAGAGAATTCTCAGTTTCTGAAAGAGGAGTGGCAAAAGGATGAGATAAGATAGTTTCTAGAGGCTTTCCAGCAGAAAGTGGGAGTTAAGGGGAAGGGGACATTTGTAGACACAATAAGCCAAGATATTTAGAAAGTCCCTAGCAAGGTTTTGAGTTCACAGCTGCCACTAAGGTTGCCCTTGAACTAGTAAAGGCTGGTTCTGTGGTTTCTGGCAGCTACAGGCATCTCCAAATGCAGCTAGAGTTCACGCAAAGGATCACTGACTGGTATGTCAAGCAACTTGGAGTCTCGGAAATCCTTTTAATTGACTGATTATTGTATAACAATTGTTCTGCTCCCCCGTGAAGTAGTTCTAATATATAATACAGTCATTACAGAGCCCATGTTCACACAACCTGTACCTATTTTCTATTGCGTCCAAATATCTTTGTTCTTGTATTAGTGATTAAGCTACCACTATATCTTTTTTCTCTCTCTTTTTTATTTTTCTGATTAGACCAAATCTGACTCTCCAGGACACCAACACAGTTGTTTTCATATCTAGGAAATGCTGTCAGTAGCTGAAGTGCTGCTCACAGTTGAAACTCATTCAAAAAAATGGCTCTGGGTTTAGTCCCCAAACCCTGGGGCTCAGAAGGATATCCATGAACCTGTGAATTGGCCCAACAATTTTAGAAAATGATTTTGAATTATATGAGAAAAGTCACTAAACTGTCCCTAACCTTTGACCCAATAATGTCACTAATGGGCATATAACCAAGATTAGCAACTCGTTAATTGCTAATTCATAGGATTATGGATTAAAATGTTCATTCTTCATTAGACTGTACATTCCTTGACATCAGGAAATGTTTTTGTCTATCTTTCTATCCCAAGCATTTAGCACAGTGCTTGGAACATAATAAATGCCTAATAAATGTTTGTTTTTGATTGACTAACAGAGCTAGAAATGGAAAGGACCTCAACCACTTTTATAAATGAAGTTTCCAAAATAATTGCAAGTATTAATAATTAATGATAATAGTATAAATATATTAAAGATTGCTCCAAATTAATAATATGAATTTTATAGATGAAGGATCAGGCACAGGAGGCTAAGAGACTTGCCCAAGGTAACATAGGTACTAAACATCAAAACCCAGGTATTTTGGTGCTGCCATTTTTTTTTTATTATTATGGCATGTTTCTTCTTAATCCAATGACCTTTGTTCAGTCTTCATCCTGGATGTTTCTGAAATATTTGAGATTGTTGATCACTCCCTTCTCCTGGATACTCTCTCTTCTCTGGGTTTTTCTGATACTACTTTCTGTTGGGTCTCCTGTCAGAATGATCCTCAGTTTCCTATATTGATTCCATTATTGATGTCCTACATCTTTTATGAGTATCCCACAGAGCTCTATTCTAGGAATTCTTAAATTTTCTCTTTTCACTCTTGTTTAGTGATCTCATCACCTTCCACAGGTTCAGTGACCATCTCTATGCAAATGACTCTCAGATTTTATATATATATATATATATATATATATATATCCAGCCCTCACTAAGCTTCCTGAGCTTCAATCTCACATTGCTAACTGCCTGTTGAAGCTGTCCACCTTAATGTTCCATAGGCTTCTAAAACTCAACATGGTCATAATAGAAATCATCATCCTCTTCAAAAACCTTCTAATTTACCTATTTTTGTGGTGGGCACCATGATCCTTCTAGTCACTCATGTCCACAATCTAGAAGTAATCAACTCATTCTTCCTCATTTCACCTATGTAATCAGTTGCCAAGTTTGGTCAATATCATCTCCAAACCATCTCTTGACTCCATCCCCCTCTTTCCAATCATACAGTCACCAACCTAGTTTAGTTTCTCATCATCTCTCTCCTGGACTACTGCAATAATTTCCTAATTGATCTACCAGACTCCAGTCTGTACCTTTTTCAGTCTATTGTCCATACAACTGAAATTCCTAAAGCACAAGCCTGACCATCCTACTTCTGTTTATATTTTGATGGCCCCCTATTAAATGAGATTAAATACAAACTTTTCTGTTTGGAGTCTCCATCACAGTTTTGCTCCAAATTATCTTTCTGGACTTATTTTATATCACTCACCTTCACAAGCTCTAAATTCTAGCCAACTTGGCTTACCTACTATTCACTATACACAATATGCTGTCTTGAGACTTAATACCTTTGTATGTGCTATCCTCTATGCCAAGAATACTATCTTTTCTGTCCTCCATTTGGAGAATCCCTAAATCTATTCAGTGCTCAGACCAAACACTACTTTCTACATAAGACCTTTCTTGCTCTCTCTAATGTTTAGAATTCTAACAGAAATTATTTTGTGTTTACTTTGTATATGTAAGGATAGTTGATTTCACTTTCACCTCAATTTATGTAGCTACAGGAATCCTAGACTTTTCCATAGAATCAATCAATCAGTGGTAGAAACTAGGTGAGAAAAAGTCTTTAGTCAGTTTGGGAGGAGTGGAGTGTTTTGATTAGTTAATAAAAGCAGATGGTGCCATACAGGAAATACTTTGTGATCAATTGAAGAGAATCAGTCACACCCTATGGGGCTATGTATAACATAATCCAGTTCTGTAGCACAAAGTCCTGAACCTGAGAGTGTTATTGTGGAGAAAATTGACAAGGGACAGTTTTACACTCTCTTCCCATTCATTGCTTAAGTCATCAGAGACCAGACAAGAGATAAGCAAGGAACAGGGAGAGATAGTAAGGATAAACTAGACGCAAAGAAAAGATAGCTTTAGGACTCCCTAGCAGGGAACTGAACCTAAGGGGAACTTTACTGAGGACTCTAAAAAGGGAGCCAAGGAATTCTAATAACCTGGAACTGGGAGTTTACCCTTTGCCACATGTGCTTTCTGAGTTTGAACCCTTGTGTAGGGAAATGGAGAGTGTGCCCCCATGTTTTTTTGGGGGGGGGAAGGAGAAGAGATTAGCAAATTACATTAATAAATGTCTTTTCTAAAAACTAATTAAGTCAGGTGGACTGATTATTAATGGAGAACACATTGGATGGGGACTCATGAGCAACAGAACTAGAAACACTGGCTCCTCAAGATTAGCTCTAGAATTTTGAGGGAAAAGTAGTCAGATGCTTTCTAGGATCCTGGACACCAATGTGAGTAGGAGTTAGGGACTTAACCCCCAGAAAGAGTGCATGAATATGTATACACATCTGTGTATACATAGATATACATATGCATATACACATGCATGTGTACATATACATATATAATATATAATGTATATGTTGTATTTATAGATTTTTTTCTCCCAGTAGAGTATAAGCTTTTTGAGGACAAGACTATTTCCATTATCTTTTTGTTCCCAACACATAACACAGTACTAGAAACACAGTAGCAAATGCTTAGCAAATTATTATTGAAATGAATAGAAGAAAACATGTGGTGAGGAATGCCTTTTTTTTTTTTTGCTTTTTTATGTATCATGAATCTGACAAACATCAACAAAAATAAATATTTACCCATAGGGAAAGAAAGAAAGGAAGAAAGAAAGAAAGAAAGAAAGAAAGAAAGAAAGAAAGAAAGAAAGAAAGAAAGAAAGAAAGAAAGAAAGAAAGGAAGGAAGGAAGGAAGGAAGGAAGGAAGAAAGAAAGAAAGAAAGAAAGAAAGAAAGAAAGAAAGAAAGAAGGAAAGAAAGAAAGGCTGTATATGAGACCATGATGTTTCATTACATATAGCTTAATCTTTTAAGTGTATTTCAAAGTTAGCATTTGCGTGGGACAAAGATGACCCTTGCCCAAAATAAATAAGCAGAGATATCTTCAAGTAGAGACAGGAAGGATTTATTTAATTATTTCTTCTTGCAAAAAGGGTGGTTGCTCTAATAGAGGCAGTCTAGTAGGAGAGGCAAAATACAAAATGCAAAGCTTGGTTATATACCCAAAAGACCACCCCTTTTCCCCCTCTCTTGTTCTGTCCTGTTCCCGTTAATTGGGAACTGAGGTGCACAATCTTAACCGCAAAAATCTGCTGGTGTTGCTGGTAAAATGTCAGTAATATCAAAAAGCAGAAGGTACATGTCTAGTGGACATGAAAACAGACAAAATATGTCATCAGTATCAATTTAGATATGAAAGAAGATAAATGTTCTAACAACATCAATATAGATATGGAAGTAGACAATGCCTAGCTAAGCTTAGCAAAAACTTCAACTTGTGACCAGGGAAGGAAGGCAAGGGTCCCAGGCTCCCAGCCCAGGTCACTAAGTCTTTGATACTTTATTATATTTCTGTTTATATTTATGGAATGTTACCTGAGACGTTTTCACTTTTATTCCATTCACATTTTACTTGCAATATTGTACTATTTGGGTATGTCCCCTTCTATTCTCTTTGGCATATTTTTAAAAAATCATTGAAGCTCTTTTATTCATTTTTGGTATCACTGTAAGTAACCCTTCTACTTTACCTATTAAGTCTCCCTCCCCTTGACATAATAAAAACTTTCCATTTTAACATTTAAGTATTGCCAAACAAAACAAATCAACACATTGACCACTTCTGAAAACTCTCTCTCTCTCCCTCTCTCTCTCTCTCTCTCCACATACATATATATGATGCATGTGCATATATACATGTGTGTTTATGTGCATACATATGTGTGTATACATATACATATATATACATATATACACACACATAGAAATTTTGTACTTCTAGTTCATCACTTCTCTGTCAGGAAGTGGCACGTATGCTTAGATATCAGTCTTCTGGAACTATAATTGGTTAGTGCAATGATCAGAATTCTTAAGTCTTTTTAAATTATTTTCATTTGCAATTCTATAGTCATTGAGCAGATTGTTTTCCTGATTCTGCTCACCCTACTCTGCATTAGTTCATAGAAGTTCTCCCTGGCTTCTCTGAATCTCTTTTTTCCCCATTATTACTTCTAGTGGAACAATAATGCCAAATTATGTTCATATTCCATAATTTGTTCAGCCATCCCCCAGATGAAAGGCATTCGCTTTGATTCCAGGTCTTTCCTTTCTAAAAAGGGCTACTGCAAACATTTGCACATATAGGTGCTTTTCTTCTTCTATTACTCCCTTCTATATCTGTCTTTGGTCCATACTAGGTATTTACTTAGTTTGGCTATTGCTAGGTCAAAAGCTATGCGTGGTTTAGACACTTTTGGGGGACAATTCCAAATTACATAAAGTAATTTGGTTAGAAAATTTGATAGCTGCGCCAAGAGTGCTTTAGTGTGCCAGTCTTCTGACAACCCCTGGGACAATTGTTTTTTTTTTTTTAGTCATCTTGACAGTGGGACCTCAGAACTGTTTTATTTTGCATTTCTTTTGTCATAGACGGTATAGAGCATTTTTTTCATATGGTTGTTTATAACTTGCATTTCTTCTGAGAATTACTTGTTCATATTTGTTGACTATTTATTTATTGAGGAATGGATCTTATTCTTATGTATTTGTATCAGCCTCCTCTATAGCATGGATAACAGTCTTTTATCAAAGAAATTTTCTGCAAAGATGTTTCACTAGTTAACTGTTTCCATTCCAATTCTAACATCACTGATTTGGTGTGTGCAAAAACTTTTCAATTGTATATGGTCAAAATTAAGCATTTTATCTCCTGTGATCCTATCTATCCTTTAATTTGTTAAGAACTCTTCAATTATCCATAGGTATTTTCTTATGTAATGTTTTACATTTATGCTGTGTATCCCTTTAAGGTTTTTGGGATATGTGGTATAAGATATTGGTCTAAGTCAAATTTCTGTCATATTGTTTGTTGGTTTTCCTAGCAGTTTTTGTCAAATGGTGAATTGATACCCAATAGTTGGAAGCATTGAGCTTATCAAACCCTGTGTTATAATGTTAAATTGCTTCTAGGTCCTATGTGCCTAATCTATTCCCTTGGTTAACTTTTCCATTTGAAAGCTACCTGCCAAGTAGTTTCAGTGATCAGCAGTTTGTGGTAAAGTTTGAGATCTGTTACTGATGATACTCTTGCCATTGTTTTTCACTATTTCCCTCGATATTCTTGACCTTTTGTTCCTCTAGATGAATTTTGTTATTATCTTGACTATATAAAATAACCCTTTAGTCATTTGCTTGGTATAACACTGATTTTATAAATTAACTTAGGTAGTATTTCCATTTTTATCACATAGGTACAATCCAACAGCAGTTAATATCTCTCTAATTATTCATCTGCCTTTATTTATATGAAAGGCCAGAAAAGTCTATGGTCCTATTCTCCTATGTCTATTTGCTATTACACAGCTCTTGTATGCTCAAAGTTTAAAGAGCACCTAATTCTAGTTAGACTTAGCTGCTAAAATCATCAAAACTATCTGGTATTGGTTAAAAAATATAAAGATCAATGAATGGAACAAACTAGACAAGGGAGAATCAGAAACAATGCAACTCAATAACCCAATATTTGATAATGTAAAAAACATAAATTACCCAGGAAAAAAAAACTCCTTATTTGATTTTTTTTTAAACTGCAAGGAAAACAACTGGAAAACAATCTGGCAGAAATTAAGCTTAGACCAACACGTCATACTATATCATACAATACATTCTAAATGGATGTGAAATTTTAATATTAAAAACATCATATAAAAAATTGAATGAGAAACAGATTATAGATCCCTCACAGCTATAAGTAGGAGATGTATCCTTAACTAACAAAGAAAAAGAGGAAATTTTAAAAGATGAAGGTTGTGCAGTGGATAGACTGCCAG
The DNA here is from genome assembly GCA_028646515.1 of Pseudochirops corinnae. Lineage (NCBI taxonomy): Eukaryota > Metazoa > Chordata > Mammalia > Diprotodontia > Pseudocheiridae > Pseudochirops > Pseudochirops corinnae. The sequence goes on from JAQQSV010000396.1 coordinate 7,525, forward strand.
GTCTGGAGTCAGGAAGACCTAAGTTCAAATCTGGCCTCAGACACTTCCTAGCTGGGTGACCCTGGGCAAGTCACTTAACCCTATTTACTTCAATTTCCTCATCTGTAAAATGAATTCAAGAAGGTAATATCAAACCACTCCAGTATCTTTGCCAATAAAACCCTAAATTAGGTCATGAAGAGTTGAACACAACTGAATCAACTGAATGAACACAAAAGAAAATAGATAACTTTGATTATGTGAAATCAAAAACCTGCACAGACAAAATTAATGTACTTAGGATAAAAAAAGAAGTGACTGAATAAAAAAAAAATGTATCAAATTTCTTTGATAAGAGTTTGGTATCCAAGACACACACACACACATTAATTGCCATTCCTTAATAGATTAGTGGTCAAAGGATATTTTTTAAAAATAGTTCTCAAAAGAAGAATTTCAAAATATTCAAAACCACATGAAAGAATGCTGTAAATCACTAACAAGAGAAATGCAAATCAAAACAATGCTAAGGTTTCACCTTACTCCCTGAAAACTGGCAAAGATGAAAAAAATGGCAATACTCAATGTTGGAGGGGTTGTGGAATAATGGGCACTCTAATACATTATTGATAGAGCTGTGAAATGGCATGACCATTTTAGAAAGATTTTGGAATTACACAAATAAAGTGACTAAACAGTTTATACCTTTTGAATTAGACACTCCATTAGAGGATTTATACCCTGAGGAGGCCATTGAAAAGATAAAAATCCCCATAAACACCAAAATATTTATAGCAGCACTTTTTTTGATAGTAAAGAACAGGAAACAAAGTAGATGATCACCAATGAGAGAATGGCTAAACAAATTGTGATACATGAATGCAGTTGGACATTATCATGCTATAATAAATGATGTGTGTGGTGAGTACAGAGCAGCATGGACAGGTCTATATGAATTAATTGCAGAGTGAAGTAAGCAGAGTTACACACACACACAGACACACACACACAATCAAAATTGTCTGTAGCAAAATTACAGAGAGTATGACTGAAATGAAAAGATAAGATAGAACATCCCACCCCATTCTTTTGTAGAGGTGAGAGGTCCACAAATGTTGCATGATGCACATGTTTTCAGACTTTCTCAATGCATTGATTGGTCATACTGATTTTTAAAAATACTATTTGTTGTGTGGTACAGTTCTTGGGAAGGGATGACTATGATGATGTAAAGGGCAGACTATATTAATAAGAATTTGAACAAAAAGAGTTGGCTGCTGAAACTCTCCAGGAATCCATGTGAGGCAGCACAATCCTAAGTCCATCTTTCTCATACTGACTAGTCCTTCCTGGTTAATTTTTAGAACCCTCTTTCCTTTTGCTACTAGTCTATTTTCCCAGACTCCATTATCCCACCAGTGATATGATAGCTGGTATGGCAGGGTGTTGTCTGAAAATCCTACATAAACCTGGGCCCCCAGAGACTCTAGAACTTTGACCAGAAGACATATGACATTGCTCATTTTGACCACAACCTAGCATGTTGACTTCCAGCAAAGAAGGCTACATGCTACTCACTCATTGACTGAATTGATAGTCATCTGTCCACACTTCTGAGTAGTACTGGCTATGTATATCAATAAATTATTCTGACTCATTTAGTATTACTATATGTCTTTCACCTGAACTCTGCCATAAAAAAGGTATTTTGTAGTTGATTAATATAATTCTTGTGTTTTTCTAGGTAGCTAAATTCCAAGATATATGTTTTGTAGTTGTTTTGAAAGAAATTGCTTTGAGTCCTTCTCTTTGGTTTTCCTGGTATTATATGGAAAGGCCAATGATTCTTGTGAGCTTATTTCATATCCTGCTACTTTACTGAAATTGTTATTTCCATCAATTTTTAGTTGATTCTCCAGGATCCTCTAAGTAAATGGTCATGTCATTTATAAGGTATCCTCTGATTACTATAGATCTAGTCCTTTGTGCTTTCTTGAGCTATGATTGTTTTGTTTAGTCATGGTTTTCAGAGCATCCAGTGATTCTTAAGTCATCTGTCCTTGACTCATTTTTCAGGGAAATTGTTGTGTTTTTTTTTTATAGTAGATCATTTACATTTTCTTCTTTTTTCAATCTTTTGATTTTATTCTAACATTTGTTATTTTATATTTGCTCCCATTCTGTTTTTCAGGGAGTCTGCAACCAAGGTTATATTTTCTACCTTCTATTCTAACTATTCTCCTTCCAATTTTTTGCCTCAAGACATATGATATCAGTTTTTATCTTGTTTCCTTGCTTTTAATCATTTGTATAGTCCTTATGCCCAAGCTCATTTCCCTCAAGCCCCACCCCAGAATCTACCTGTAATTGTTTTGTAATTAATCTCTTAGGATTCTAAGAGGAATTCATAGTATCTCTTAATTATGTTGGATGTTTCATTCTGCTTACTCATATTTCTATCCTCAGTTCTTGATTGAAACTTGCATTTTAGCCTCTTCCTTCTAGCTTGGGTATCCTTCTTGGATAAGTTGGGTGGTCTCTATTTGATCTCATCCCCTCCATAGTCTACATGCTACTGCTGTTCTGGATCAGATAGCTGGTACTAGACCCCCACATTCTGATCCAGTCTTTGGCTTCTTTCTTTGTCTCCTTATCCACTGCTAGTCCTAGCTTCAACCTATCTTTTTTTCTTTCTCTTTGCACAATCCCCAATGAGGATTTGGTGCTATACCTTGCTGTAACCCTGACAAACCCTAGTCAAATGTTGGACAGTGTGCTGGTCTGAAGTCTTTTATAAGATCCCTGGCATGGATTCCCTCCCATTGAGTTGGCCTTGTCTCCCACTGACCCAAGAAGGATACAACCAGATCCTGTCTTCCTACTTTAGTACCTATGGGAAGTGGCTTTGTGCCTTTTTTTGTTGTTGTTCTGACAGGCCAGGACCAGAATCTGACTTTGGGGCCCTAATCAGCTAGAACTGGCTTGTGAATCCCCTATTCATAGAACTGGTTGGCTTCCGGATCAATTCCAGGAGCTTGTGCTGATTTTCCTGGTTCTATTCCTTTCCCAGCCTCTATTGGCTTCTGGCCAGTTTTTTTGTGCGTATGCCTTTATGGACTGAATAAAGGAGCTTACTTCTGTTTCTCTTTGGCTTTTTCTTTATTCTAACTCTCTCTGGGATCCTTTATACATACATACATACATACATACATACATACACACACACACACACATATATATTTGCTAGGGTTTATGTAAGAGAATTGGGTTCCCCTATGATCTTTCAAGTTTCTTCTTAGCCAGAAATACAATAGTTAGCTTTTTTTCACTAAGTATATCAGTAAAGAGGAATAAAAAGAAAGGACGGCAGCTAAATGGAATAGGAGGGTCAAGGGAAGGTTTTTTTTTTTTTTAAGAATATCTTTTAGATAGATCTAATCTGTTTGTAGATGGATTGGAAAGAACCAGTGGAGAGGGAGAGATTAAAGATGCATGAAAGAAAAAAGGATAATTGGTGGATCCAACATCTTAGGAGAAATGAGAGGGATGGGATCAAGGGCACAGGTAGAATTTAATCTTAACAAGGAGTAGGAGATGGAGGAAGGAAAATGCCATGGATAATAAAGCTGAGTTTTAAAGAAGAGGAGAGTTGAGAGATTATCTCATCTTTTCCTGTCAGGGAGGAGACTAAATAATTTGCTATGAACATGACGATAGGAGGTTTGAAAAAGAGGTTTCTATGGAAATTTAAATAGTATATCAATTAGAATATGAATATTGCTGACCAGCAATGAGGACCCAGATGACGGTATCTATCTATAGGCATGCATAGAGCATGGGCCTACCTGGTCAGGGTGGGATAAGTGGACTGAGGAAAACAGGACAGAAATCTGGGGCCCAGAGGCCCTTGGAAAGTAAAGAATAAACTTACAGTAATTGAAGTGTTCTAAACAGAAGATCATAATTAGACAGTAAAAATGCAAAGTTCAGAGTCCAATAGAGCCATTTTCTTGATGTAGTGATAGCAAAGTGTTGACCATGCTGTTGTATGGTTCAAGAGGAGAAGAACTGAGGAAGTTGAGGTTAGCATTTCAAAAGAATCATCAGCACCATTATGCATTTTAATGTCTCTAGATCAGGAAAAAATGTATTCTTTCTATTATATGAGTGTACATCATGGTACTTTTGTGCAACCAAGGTGTTTGTGAGATGATTAGTTGGCATCAGAGCTTGGTATCTATTTGGTAATTTTTTCAGTCCCTTAAGTAAGTCATTTCTTTGTAAGACACTTTGTAAGACGCTTCTTTGAAGTGTCTTCAAAGCACAGACCAGCTACTAGTAAATAGCCATACTTTTTCATGAACAAATGCAATCCTTATGAACTCATAGAAATCCCTGGGGCAGTCACACCATTAGCGCTATAACTATCAAGAGAACTGGGGGAAAAAAAAGTATGGTATTTAATAAGCATATAGTTAGAGAAATTATAGAAGGAAACTCATACCTAATGGGTCATTTAGGACAAAGTCTATTTCTTTGCTAATGTAGGACTTTTCCCTGCAGTAGTTTCCAATGTTCAGTTTCCATAGCTATAAATGACTCAAGCTACAGGGTTTCTACCACTTCCCTTAAGGGCCACTTCCATAGCTTAAGAGATTTCGTCATTAAGAGATTTCTCATTTTCATCTCTTTACTACAAATTAATCCTGTGAATGACTTGGAACAATTCTGCCTGCAAAGGGGGTTATATCTTTCAAATACTTGCAGGTGGTCGTCAGGTCCTTTCCCCATCAGGCATCACATTTTTAAAGGGCCCACAGGTACATTGTGATTTTACAACCTTGAACAATTTGTCTCACAAATGCAGTTTTCTATAAAATTGGATAGCCAGGCAATAAAATTTAGCTCTTTGCAAATGTGGTCCATTTCACCCATTCAGCCTTTCCTGAGATATCAAGCCCACCAGTCATTTATTCCTTATTCCTTAGAGCAATAGTCTCTAAATTTTTCTGATTATATACCCCATAAGTGCACACACCCCCATATACATGTTCATAAATTATCTGCATGAACTATGGTAGCAATATAACATGTACATTATAAAAAAGAAAGTTAAAAGAGCCAAATAAAGAATATTTTAAAGTATTATGTTAATTATTGATGACACAAACATCATTTTTTGTTCTCACTGAGAGCAATATGATTGAACATGCTTCATTATTTTGTAAAACCAGTATATTTCTTGGGGAACAGAGCCAACTTTTAAATAACATGTGTTTGTTAGTAAATAATTACTAAGCTAATCTGGTCATCTCTTTTGCTAATCAAAAATGTAAATTTCTTTTAAAAAATACTTTTATTGAAAGATGCCCAATATAACAATCAGAGAATGAGTCAGCAGGAGATTCATTTCTCTGCACACAACTATGCACTATACACAATTAAAAAATACTAATGAAAAGCAAATTGCCTCTGATTTCAGTTCAGCAAAACATTTTCAATTCAAATTTGTTCCTCTTCTTTTATATGTTTCTGTTTAACAGAGCATATCATACCTGGATTCTCCATTCATTTAAAAAAAAGGCATATTTTTGTACGAGTGGGAGGGACAACAAGGAGGTCAGCCTAAAGTACAGGAAGGAGAGGAAAAATGTAGGAAGTCAGGAAAGAGAAGGGAGGAGAGCAAATAAGCATTTCTATAATTCTTAGCACTTTTTACAAATACGATCATATCTGATCCTCACAACAATCTGCAAGTAAATGCTTTGATTAGCTTCATTTTACAGTTGGAGAAACTGAGGCAAACAGAAGTTCAGCAATTTGCCCAGTATCATACAGCTAATAAGGAGGGTTTCCTGACTCTAGGCCCAGCACTCTCTTCATTATGCCACCAGCTAGGTTGGGGTCGGTTTGTAAACGGCTTTAGATGCTAGACAGGAGTGTCTGTTTTAACCTAAAGTCCATAGGGATCCAATAGAACGATGAGTAGCAGGATGATGTGGTTATGGGCAGCAAAGTGGTACAGTGGATAGAGCACTGGTCATGGAATCAGGACGACTCATCTTCCTGAGTTCAAATCCAGCCTCAGACACTTACTACCTGCATGACCCTGGGCAAGTCACTTAACCCTGTTGACCTCAGTTTCTTCATCTGTGAAATGAGCTAGAGAAAGAAATGGCAAACCCCTCCAGTATCTTTGACAAGAAAACCCCAAAATGGGGTCACGAAGAGTTGGACACATTTGAAAACAATTGAACAGCAACCATGGTTATACCTGTGTTTCAGGAAAATCATTTCAAATACCATGTTGAGGGTAAATTGGAAAGGAGGGCAACTTCAGGTAGGAAGACTGGGAAGCCACTGCACTAATTTAAATGAGATGTGATGGGAGACTAAAATAGGGCGGTGGTGGTCCTGTGAGTAAAGAAAAGGGCATGGAGACAAGAGAGGTCATAGAGAAGGAACCATATTTAGCCACTGCCTATATATAGGTGACCAAGGGTGGGGGCAGAGGGAGTGTATGAATGAAAATGAAGAGTCAAGAATAGCACTCAGTTTGCCAATTGTCCTAATTCGAAGGAAAATGGAGATCTCCACAGAAACAGGACAGTTTGGAAGAGGGTCAAGTTTCCAGGAAAAGATAATATAATGAGTGGTACCTAGTGAGCATTTAATAAGTACTTTATCTTACTGCCTACCATAACAATTGCAATTCATCCATGTCTGTTCATCATGTGTGACTCATGCCATCCTACCCAGAACAGTAAGCAGAAAGTTACTGCCCCCAGAACTCCCAACCCACCCTCCCAGATGTACCTGCTGCGTCCATTTCCCATCTGTGGGAAGTGGAATGGGTCCTAGCTGGTGCTATGAATTCTGGAGTTGTAATGAGGTTATAATAGACTGAAAGACAGGAGTCTGACCCCAAAAGGGGTAGATTGGGAGTTTTTATAGTAAAGAGAATGGTTAGAGTAAAGAATTTCAGAGACAATGGGAGAAAGGTAAGTATAGTTGTGTTGGAGATGAGTCCCGTGATGCCAACCCATGTTGACTGATCTTCCCCCATCTGACTACTTGATTATACACTTCAAGGGCTTATGTCACATCCTCATGCCTTGCCAGTGTCATGGCTCATAGTTTGGAGAATATTTCTTTCGAGAGTTGAATTGATATCTTCAGTAAATTCATTTAAATAATATCGTCGCCCCATTCTTTTCTTCTTCTGGCAACATCTCCCTTGACTGATTCACATACAATTATTTACTCTGTTATTCTCTCGCCTATTGGGAGAGTTTTTTTTAAAATAATAAGTGCTATTTACAAGGTTTTCATTACTTCTTTATTACCCCAACTCCTCTGACTAATTTTTTTTTTTGTTAAATACTCATGTTTGAGAGGGAAAAAGTCTGAAATGTCTTGGCAGGTCTGTCTGACTTAAAGGAAAATTAAAATTGTGTTTTGATGAAGTTTTTCTGAGATGGTTTGGTCATATAAACAACCAACAGACTGAATTACATTATCTAAATTCTATGAGAATGGAGACCAATAGAATTCAGAAAGCTTGGAGGGAGAGCAAAACAAACAAATATAATCTGATTTCCTATTTTGGGCAGATGTTTTAAAAGGTAAAGAGGAAGAGGAAGAAGAATTACCAAAAGACCAAGCTGGTTGACTTGCTCTTTTAAAAAATTACGTTGACTTTCTTTCTTTGTTATTCCCCCTTTCTTTTGCTTCAATTCTTCAAAATAAATATTGTTGATAATGACTAGGCTGCAAGTATTGAAGTGAGAAAGGGATGAGACAAGCATTGATTAAGGACCTACTATGTGCTAGGCACAGTGCTAAGCAAGAAAGGTCAAACCATTTCAGCATCTTTGCCAAGAAAACCCCATATGAAGTTACAAAGACTTGGATACAACTGAAATGACCCAACAACAAAAAAGCTTTTGAATGGATGAATGAACAAATAATGTGACCAAAGACAGCCATCAGGTGACTTGGCTAAGTCTCAAACTCTGATCTCCTGGCTTCCCATCCTTTGCTTTCCCAGACCTCCTCACTTCAAGTCCTCTATGTTAATCTTCAGTCACACAGCTGAAGAGAACATCTCACCACAGCACACAGTTGACGAAACATCCACAACAGTCTTTTTTTTTTTCTCAGATAAACATCAGTTGGTTTACCACACTGATGATCAGATTCTGAAAATCTGAATGGGAATTCTTTTTCTCACATGACTTCTTTCTCAAGACGATTTTACACTCTCTAAAAGCAAGACTTTTGAATAATATATCTCAATGTCTAATGCCATGCATAAAAGTCTACTCATTGACAAATGGGAGACACAGGAAAGGTCAGCGGCAATTCACCAGATTCACCTTCCTGAACATGTGAGATGGTGTGGTATGGGAGCTGGAGAGCTGGACTTTATCAGGAAGAAGGAGATTTGGATTCTACCTCAAATTTTCACTAGATGAGTGACCAAGAGCAAAGAATTTATTATTTTTAAGAACTGTGCCAAGACTTCATATATTACCAAGAGTGCTCTCCCTTAGGAGGTAGATGGTACCAAATGTATTTCAATTTTTAGTGAAATCCTGTTTTGGAAGCTTCTAAAGGTAAGATGAAAATTTACCTCCTTGACTAATAACAATTAATAGAAATAATAATAGAAAATATTTATATAAGACCTACTGTGTGCCCAGAACTGCACCAAGTTAATTTGCTTTACAAATATTATCTCATTTCATTCTCACAACAACCCTGGCAGGTAGGTATTATTATTATTATCTCTATTTTACATTTGAGGAAACTGAGGCAAACAGACATTATTAAATGACTTGCTCATGGCCACACAGCTCGTAGGTGTCCAAGACTGTCTTTGGTCTGCCTAATGCCAGCCCCAGTGTTCTATCCATTTTTTCATTAGTAGTAAGTGGTTTCGTTGCTGAGTTTAAGTTGTATCCAACTCTTCATGACCCCATCAGGGACTTTCTTGGCAAAGATCCTGGACTGGTTTGCCATTTCCTTCTCCAGCTCATTTTACAGATGAGGAAACTGAGACAAACAGTCAAATGACTTGCCCAGGGTCATGCAGCTGGTAGATATCTGAGGCCAGATTTGAACTCACAAAGATGAGTCTTGCTGACTCTGCTCCTGGCACTCTATCTACTGTGCCACCTAGCTGCCCCCTGGCACTCTATCCACTGTGCCACCTAGCTGCCCCCAAACCTAGTACTAAGTCCTGAGGATATATTTTTGAAAGAACAGGAATCCAAATTATAATTAAAACCTCCCATTTATATTGCATTTTACAATCTGCAAAGCACTTGAGGCTCATTGTTTTAATTTGATCCTCACAATGATCCTATGAGATAAGCAGTATAAATATTAGTAAGCTCATTTTACTAATGAAGAAATTGAGAAAAGCTTTAGTGGCTTACCCAGCCAGGTCTTCTGATTCTAAAAATCAGTACTTTTTTCACCAAACTATGGCTGCCTCATCTATCCCCCTACTGAAAGTTAAAATACACTGAAATAGTCAATAAGAGAATATCAATCTTTATTATTATTTCTTAAACAGATAAGGCTGTCTAGAGTACACTATATGTAAACCACGTGCTTAGAATTTTAAAAATCACTATTATTCCAACACATTTGCAAAGGACAATTAATGGAATATTAACTTAGTTTAAAAAAACAACAACAACAAACTTGTACATCTTATACAGGTCAAGAGAAAATTGTGTAAGGAGGGGCACAAAAAGATGGACCTACGAGGCAAAGATGTTGAATTGACACGGGCACTACATTTCTAAAATAATTGCCTTTCCTACTGGACAAACATTATGCATCCACAATTATATGCTAACATAAGATAGCCTGTCAACATTCATGGCCAAAATGTATATATTGTTGGGGATGTGAAGGCATAATATTTATTTAGATTTTGCTTTGTAGAAGTTTTATGGTTTTTTATAAAATTGTTATGTCAAAAGTAGAGCTATAACTTGGGCAAGGTTGTTGTTTTTTTTAATCTGCTCTAGGGCACTGGGAGCACCTGTGACCCTTTAGCAACTACACTTAACTGAGCTTACCATTTACTTAACAAGATTATTTAGTTAAAACAGGAAGGTACTGGATAGTGTTTTGCTTTCTTCCCAAGAGCAATCCAGCAGTGTCATGGTGTCCCTTCCTCCAGAGGGAATTCCTTGGTTCCATTCCCCTGTTGGGCTTTTTTCTACCAAGGCCCATGATATTTATCTGATATTTCTCATCCTTCAAATGAGTTTGTCTTTTTTAAAATATCATACTGCTATCATAATCATTTCAACACCTTTGAAACTCACCCTGTGATAGGATGATAAGACTACTATCTACCTGGGTTCTCCCCAAATCTCTACATGGATTAGGCTAGCTTTTTCTCAAAAAAGCCTGGGGATAGGACAACCCTCAAGCTCCACTTTCCTGAACATAGCTTCCTGGAAGCCTCTGGTCATATCATTGTGGCTTCCTGATCATCTGAGGCCATAAAAAGGTTCACTCTCATAGGGTCATGACTCTCTGAAATTAGCGAATGACCCAAGACTAAGGGAGTTACTACACCCTTTCCTTGCTAACCAGTCTCTCTGATCCACAACTTGGACTACAGAACCTACAGAGTTTTGCCTGGAAGAGCAATGCTCATGATAGATCCTAGATAAGTCTGCCCTGATACAGACTATTGGATGAAGCCACTCTTAAGGACCTTAAAGAATAAAGCACTCATTATTTATAAACCATAAAATACAGATCAGCACCAAAGAATGTTCCCCTATGCCTTCCATTTTCCATTAATACATGGAACCTGTCTCTGACATAAAGTCCAAAATAAGGCTAAAAACAAGAGTAAACAGAAGAAAAGAACATTGTTAAATGTTATGTAGGCAGGAATACTCAAGACACAAATCTAGAAAAAGAGAACAACTATACACTATCTAAAAGAAAAGCCTCAAAGTCACAAATTTGCCACAACCCTACCGTAGTTTCTGGAAGAAATTAAGCAAGAGCTTATAAAGGATAATATATGTTAAATTGGATCTCTAGAGGAAAGGAAAGGAAATGAGAGCTCTAAAAAAAAATAAAATAATAACCAACAACTTAGAACAAAAGCTTACAGAGATTATAGACTCCTCAAAAATTAAATTAAATAAGATCTAGCTCAATGCTATGAAATAAGACATATTAGAACATCATAATAACAAAAAAGTATCAGAAAATATAAGATATCCTCTATAAAAAAACAAATGACGTGAAAAACAAAGACAAATGAAGAAGAGATCATTCACTACTTTGTTATGGAAATGCTTGATTCACTTCTTAACTTCAGAATACACACACACACACACACACACACACACACACACACACACACACACACACACACATACACACACACACACAGATAAACTATTTTAAAAAAGTTTTGCTACCATATTCCAAGAATTTGTGCATAAAACCAATCAGACCTATTAGAACCAGAGAGCAAAGAGATAGTAGAAAGAATTCAATGGCGAGGTACATCAAGAATTTCCAAAACGAAACTATCTCAGAAACCTCACAGTCAAAATCCAGGACTTCGAAGTTAAAAACAGAACAAAAACTGCAAGTAGCTTTAAAGAAAGAGCTCAAGTGCTGAGGATTCATAGTCGAGGTCACACGAAACCTGGAATAAGATACTCCCAAAGCAAAATGTGAAGACAAATAACTGAAAATAGTTTATGTATCAAAGGTGAGCATATTCTTACAGAGAAGAAATAATGGACCTTTAAGGAAATAGAGCAGTGGTTCTCAACCTTCCTAATGCCTCCACCCTTTAATATTTGTGTGTGGGCGTGTCTGCATGTGGGCAGACCCACCTAAGGCAGGTGGAGGAGCGTGTCTCAGTTCCTAAGACCACTGGAAATATGTGTTTTCTGAGGGTCTTAGACGACCCCTGTGACCCCTGTGAAAGGGTCAATCCACACCCAAAGGGGTTGCGACCCACAGGTTGAGAACCACTGAAATAGAGGCTTATTAAGTATTCTTTATGATGAGACAATACTGAATAGATACTTTGAAATGCAAACAAGGAGTAAATAGAAATGGAGAAATAAATATATCTGAAAAATTAGAAGGGACTATATATAATGTTGAAGATTTAATATTCTAATGGGGGTGGAGTGTATCCCCTCATAAAATCCTCTTCAGTAATCATCAAGGGTCATAGAGGAAGCAAATAAAACAGCAGTCCTGAAAGTGATTTTGTTAGATCTTCAGAGAAAATAAGCAATATGCTAGCAAAGAAAGAAAGAGGGAAAAATTGGAACTTAGTGTCACAGTCAAAATATTTGAGAAAAAGACAACAAAACATGGACGAAGGACTAGGGGAATCAGGCCACACACGAACCCAATTTTTATCTGAACCAGACAAGGAAATATTGAACACATTCTCTCTCTCAATTAACTCAATCTGAAACAGGCCAAAAAAGGGGTAGAGGAAGCAGGCACTAAAAGGCAGCTGGGATTAAGGGGGAGATTAATTATCAACCAAATAAACTCCAACTTGTGAGATAGATCATAAAGGGAAATGGGACAGGGGCAGGTAAGAGCCTATTACTGAAGACTTGACAAGAAAAAAGGAAGAGTATAATGATGACAGATACAGATCTTTACTATTTAGTACGCTTCTCTTTGAATACTGTCTTTTTTGTTATAAGGAAGGTAGGGGAAAAGAGAAGGAAAAGTATAAGGATAGAATGGAGAACCATATGCAAATAACTATGTTAAAAATAGAATCCAATGATATTTTGTATACAATAAATATATTCAAAACATAAAGGTTCCCAAAGACTTAAAATAGGAGGCAAGAACAAAATCTAGTCTTCAGATTAATTCACAAAAGCTAGAGTAATGTGTGGGGTACAGGGACCTCAAAAATCCCCTACCCAGAAAAATTAAAAGTCAGAGGTATCTTGAGGAAGGGAGAGGAAGTTTATTCAGTTCTCTCAAGAAGAGGGTTTCCCTTCCACCAGTATGAACCAGCAGAATGAGGCATATTACAAAAGACAGAACAAGAATGCAGTTAAGCCCCCTCCCACCGCATCCCTTCTCCCACTGGCTGGGAGGCAGGCTCTTGAGCTTGGTGTAAAATCTAACACAATGGCGGATAACAAAGAAGCCCACCACTATCTCCTATTGGCTGGAAGGCAAGACAGAGAGCCAAGGTATTGTTCATGTCCTTATTTGGTAGATGCCAAAGCAAGGGAGGGAAAAAAGGTCACAAGCAAGGGTGGAGGTCAAAAACTTCTGAAGGGGCCTAATGCTGATAAAACAAGGAAAGACTCTTGAAGGGGGCCTAATGCTGATGTGGCAGTAGTAAAGAGGGGAGGAAAGATGAAACCGAAATTCCAGCTTGCTCCCACAAAACCTGTGGGCTGATAGGTTTTCATCTTTCTCATTCAGTAACAATTAAGAACTCACTCAAAAAAATGGTGAAAATAACCTTAGTTAAAAGAGATCAATGGAGAAACTACATTATGTTTAGAAGTACCATAGATAATAAATTAATATGATGCAAATGACAGAGCATCTACATAATTTAAGGAGAAGTTAATTTATAGAAATAGACAGTAAGAGAATTTTAAATTATCCTCTTTAAACTTAGATAAATCTACCCAAAAGATACAAGAAAGAAGTCAAAGACCTGAATAGAATTTTAGAAGTTAGATATGATAGATATCTGGCAAATAATGAATGGGAACAGTGAGAACTACACATATCTCAACTGTAAATGGTACCTTTGCAAGAATTTGCCATGTATTAGATCATATGAACTTCATTACTAAATTCATAAAAGCAAAAATATTAGCCAAATTCTTGGTTGACCACAACATTATAAAAATTGTTTTTGAAGACTGTATTAAAACTTAATTGGGGACTAAATTATTTAATCCTAAAGAATAGAAACATTAAAGAACAAGTCATAGAAACAGTGACAAATTGAATCCAAGAAAGCAACAACAATGGAATAACATACTCAAAATTTTGGTATACAGTCAAAGGAAGTCCTTAGGGACAATCTATGTGTCTAAACACTTTGATCAACAAAAAAGACAAAGATTAGGTTGATAAATTGTTCATACAAGAAAAACAATCCTAGAAAGTCAATAAAACTTAAAAGCCTGAATACCAAAATAGAAATTCTGAAAATAAAAAAGATGAACAAGATTACAGAAAATAAGTAATTTTAATTCAAGGCTTCTTAACCTGGGATCCATGAACTTGTTTTCTTAAAAAAAAATTTAACAATTGTGCCATAATAGAGTTGTTTTCCTTTGTAATCCTGTGAATTTTATTTTATGTATTAAAAATAGTATTCTTCAAAGAGGTTCATAGGCTTCACTGGAGTGCCAAAGGGACCCATGATACAAAAAAATAAAAAATGTTAAGAGCCTCTAGTCTAATTGATAAATAAATCTAGAAACTATTTTTTAAAAAGTAAATAAAATATACAAATGATTACCTAGTCTTATTTTAAAAGAAAACCAGATTTCCAAAAATGACTGAAGAAACCACAAAAAATTAAAAATTATACAAAATTATTAGAAACTATTTTGCTCTTAAAAATACAAAAAACCAGAATATTTTTATACATTTATATATATTTAAATATATATTTAAATGAATTGAAATAAACAATGAAATTGAAATGAATTGAATAAACCAGAAATGTATTCTCCCCCACATACCCCTCCCCATTAGAAAAGACCTCACAACTAGATTAATTTATGAGTGAGTTCTATCAAACATTCAAAGAGTGACAAGTTCTAACATTACCGAAAATCTTTGCAAAAATATTTTTAAAAGCATCACAGTAAATTCTTTACATGATACAAATATGGTCTTGATACCTAAAACAAGGAAAAAGAAATTAAAGAAATAAAATTATAGACAAGTACCATCAAGGAATATAGACCTAAAATTTTTTAAGTTTTAGCACAGCTACTACAGCATACAAAAAAGATTATACTCTATAACCATGTAGAATTTATGTCAGTGGTTTAACTTTTCTTTAATAGGAAAAAACAACAACAACAACAATACACACACACATACAAACTATGCGTATTATGATCACATGAGTAAAATCAGTCATAATGACATGATTTTATCCATAGACGTAGAAAATATTTTTCACAAAATATATCTGTTTCTGCTTTGTTTTAAATTACTCAGAACCATAGGAATAAATTGCTCGCTCCTTAACATGGTAACTAGCGTCTTTTTTCCTCATTAAAAACATTTTAAAATTTATTTCAACATTCATTTTTTTTTAAATTTTGAGTTCCAAATTCTTTCCATTCCTATGGACCCAACCCTGTCCATTGAGAAGGAAAGCAATATAAAATAAATTGTACAGAAAATAATGCAAAACATACTTCCATGTTAGCCATGTTGACAAAAAAAACGGCAAGAAAAATAAAGGGAAAAGCAATATGCTTCAGTTTATACCCAATGTTCATCAGTTCTCTCTCCGAAGGTGGATAGCATGTTAAATTATTAGTCCTTAAGAATTGTTTTAGCTCATTGTATTGATCAGAACAGCTAGGTCACAGCTGATCATCATTACATTATTGCTGTTACTATGTACAATGTTCTACTGGTTCTGCTCACTTCACTTTGGATCAGTTCATATAAGTCTTCCCAAATTTTTCTGAAACTATCTTGCCTGTCATTTTTTATAGCAGAATAGTATTCCATCAAAATCATATGCCACAACCTGTTCAGCTATTCCTCAATTGTTGTACATCACCTCAATTTCCAATTCTCTGCCACCACAAAAAACCCCAAACCTGCTATAAATATTTTTGTCAATGTAAGTTATTTTCCTTTTTACTTTTTAAAAATCTCTTTGGGATACAGATCTAGTAGTGGTGATGCTGGGTCCAAGGTTATACACAGCCCTTTGGACATAGTTCAAAATTGATGTTCAGAATGGATGGACCAAGCTCACAATTCTACCAACAATGCATTATTGTGCTTGTTTTTCCTCATCCCCTCCAGCATTTATAATTTTCCTTTTCTGTCATGTTAGTCAATTTGAGAGATGTGAGGTGGGATCTGAGAGGTGTTTTAATTTACATTTCTCTAGTCAAAGTGGTTTAGAGAATTTTTTCATGTGGCTATAGATAGCTTTGATATTTTTTTCTTCTGAAAATTACCTGTTCATATCTTTTGACCATTTATCAAATAGGGAATGGCTTTTATTCTTATGGATTTGACTCAGTTCCTTATATATTTAAGAAATGATGCCTTTATCTGAGAAATTTGCTCTAAATTACTCTCACAACCCCTTTTTCTGCTTTGCTTTCTAATTCTGGCTGTGTTGGTTTCATTTGTGAAAAACTTGTTTAACTTCATGTAATTGAAATTATCCATTTTATTTCTTGATTCTCTCTATCTCTTGTTTGGTCATAATCTCTTTTCTTATCCATAGATCTGACAGGTAAAATTTTCCATGCACCCTTAATTTACTTATGATATCATACTTTATGTCTAAATCATGTGCCCATTTGGATCTTATCTTATGAAATTTTGGGCTATGCCTAATTTCTGCCAAAATTGACTTTCCAGTTTTGCCAGTAATTTTTACCAAATAGTGAGTTCTTGCCCCAAAAGGCTGGATCTTTGAGTTGATCAAACACTAAACTACCATGACCATGGTCATTTACTACTGCATATTTATAAGCCTAATCTATTCCACAGATCCACCATTCTGTTTCTTAGGCAATACTAGATTGTTTGGATGATTATTGCTTTGTAACATAGTTTGAAATATGATACTACTGGGCCACCTTCCTTCACACTTTTTAAAAGTGATTCCCTTCATATTCTTGACCTTTTATTCTTCCAGAGGAATTATTATTATTTTTTCTAGCTCCGTAAAATAATTCTTTAGTAATTTGATTGTTATGACATTGAATAAGTAAATTAATTGAGGTAAAATAGTTATTTGTCTTTTATTGGTTTGGCCTATCCATGACCAATATATTTCTCCAGTTGTTTAGATCTGTCTTCATTTGTGTGACAAGTGATTTGAAATTTTGTTCATATAGTTTCTGGGTCTGTCTTGGCAGGTAGAATCCCAAGTATTTTATATTGTCTACAGTTATTTTAAATGGAAATTGTCTTTCTGTCTCCTCCTGCTGTTATGTTGGCAACACATAGAAATGCTGGTGATTTATGGGAGTTTGCTTTATATCCAACAACTTTGCTGACCTTGTTAATTGTTCTAATTTTTTTAGTCGATTGTATAAGATTCTCTAAATATACTGTGTCTGAAAAGATTGACAGTTTTCTTTCCCTCATTGCTTCATCTTAGTCCTTCAATTACTTATCATTTTAAAAAAGACTTCATTTATTCCTATGTTTTCTAGATTTTTCTTTTTTCTAATAGGAATGGGTATCAGATTGTATCAAAAAGTTTTTTCTGAATCTATTTATATAATTATATGAGTTTTATTATTTTTGTTATTGTTATGGTCAATTGTGCTTATATTTTTCCTAATATTGAACCAGCCCTAAATTCCCTGCATGGCCTATCTATTTTATTGGGTTGTTTTTCTGTAATAGGAGCTCATAGTTTTATTTGTCAATTTAATGAATTTTTAAATTTTATTTTCCCTTTTGATTTTTAGGATTCTTATTTTGGTGTTTAATTAAGGATTTTTCATTTGTTCTTTTTCTAGTTTTTTTTAAGTTGCACACTCAATTGTTGACCTGCTCTTCCTCTCTCTCTCTCTTTCTCTTTTAATCACTCTTTAGAGATATACATTTCCCCCTACACACTGCTTTGACTGCATCTTGCAAGTTTTGATATATTATCTCATTTTTGTTATCTGAAATTATTGATTTTTTTTCTGTGATTTATTCTTTGACCCATTCATTCTTTAGGGATATTTACTTTCCAATGAGTTTTTAATCTATGTTTCCATCACTCTTCATTAAATGTAATTTTATTGCATTATGGATCAAAAAGAATTCACTTAATATTTCCTCTTCTCTTAACCTGTTTGTGAGGTTTTATGCCCTCATATATGGTCAGTTTTTGTGAAGGTGTCATGTACAGCTGACAAAATGGTATATTGCTTTTTATTTCTATTCAGCTTTCCCCAGAGATCTATCATATCTAACTTTTCTAAAATGCTCTTCATTTCCTTAACTTCTTTCTTATTTATGGTTTTTATTTATTTATGGTTAGATTTATCTAGTTCTGAGAGATATAAATTAAGGTCTCCTACTAGCATATTTTTACTGTCGATTTCCTCCTATACCTTATTTAAATTTTTCTTTAAGAATCTGGATTCTACTTCATTTAGTGCAAATATATTCAGTATTGATACTACTTTATTACCTCCTAGAAAGATGTAGTTTCTCTAGTTATCTCTTTTAATTAGTTCTATTTTTTATTTTATTTTATCAGTGATCATGATTTGCTATCCATGCCTTTTTAAAAATTTCACTTGAAGCATAATAGGTTCTGTTCTAGGCCTTTATTTTAACTCTCTCTATGTTATTCTATTTCAAGTGTTCTCATTGGAAGCAACATTTTGTTGGATTCTGGTTTCTAATTCATTCTACTATTTTCTTCTGTTTGATGGGCTTTTTTGCCCAAAATCCCTGGGCAAAATCACCATGTTAGACTTCTTTTGGAGTCATGTTATGCCATCTAGAGAGTCGCAACAGAGATAGCCAAACCAGAAGCTATTTGAAGCACCCTGCTCTCCTACTGCTAATAAGTGGGATGACTCAGAGTTTCCAATATCATTGTAAAATACCAAATCCTTTCAGTGGTACAGTGGTGAGACAGTTCTTCTTCTCAAGGAGCTATTACTATGTACAATGTTCTCCTGGTTCTGATCATTTCACTTTGTTATCAGTTCATGTAAGTCTTTCCATGTCTTTCTGAGAGCATCCTGCTCCTTATTTCTTAAAGCACAATGATATTCCATCACAATCATATACAACAACTTGATCAGTCATTCCCCAATTGATGGACATCCTCTCAATTTCCAATTCTTTGCCACCACTAAAAGAGCTTCTATAAATATTTTTGTACATATTTTTGGTCTTTTTTTCTTTTTGCCTTTTTTTCCTGTGTCTTAGAGATATAGATCAAGTAGTGGTATTGCTTGGTCAAAAAGTACATGGACTTACAGCCCTTTGGGCATAGTTCCAAATTGCTGTCTAGAATAATATGATCTATTCACAACTCCACCAACAATGCATTAGTGTCCCTATTTTTCCTCATTCCCTCCAACATTTCACATTTTCCTTTTTTACTACATTAGCAAATCTGATGGGTATAAGGTGGTAGCTCAGAGTTATTTTAATTTGTATTTCTCTCATCAATAGTGATTTAGAGCATTTTTTTTTATTTGACTGTAGATAGCTTTGATTACTGTGTCTGAAAACAGCCTGTTCATATCCTTTGACCATTTATCAGTTGAGGAATGACTCTTATTTCTATAAATTTGACTCTATTTTCATATATGTTTAAGAAATAAAGTCTTTATCAAAGACACTCACAATAGAAATTTTTATTCACAGAAATAATTACCAGCCTATTTCCCCTCCGTTTATCTGACTCTCTCTCTCCTTTTACCCTGTTCATTCTCAAAAGTGTTTTTCTTCTGACTTTCACCTCTTCCCAAACTGCCCTCTTTTCTATCAACACCACTCCCTGGCCTCCCCTTCTCTTACCCCCTTCCCTTCCTACTTTCCTTTATGGTAAGATAGATTTCTACATCCAGGTGTATATATTATTCCCCTTTGGAGCCAATTCTGATGAGAATAAAGGTTCATGTGCTCCCTCTCTACTTCCCCATTTTTCCCTCCACTGGAAAATCTCTTTCAGGCCTCTTCCATATTAGATAATTTACCATATTCTACTTCTCCCTTTCTGCTTCTCCCAGTGCATTCTTCTTTCTCATCCCCTAATTTTTTATTTATTTTTAGATAATCATACCATCACATTCAACTCATACCTCTGCTTTCTGTCTTTATAAACTTCTAACTGCACTAATAATGAGAAAGGTTTTTAGGAGTTATAAATATAATTTTACAAAGTAGGAATATAAAAAGTTTAACCTTATTGAATCTCTTATGATTTCTCTTTCTTTTGTATCTTTTTATGCTTCTTTTGCATCTTGTATTTGAAAGTCAAATTTTTCTATTCAGTTCTGGTCTTTTCATTAGCAAAGCTTGAAAGTCCTTTTTTTTTTTTTTTGAATGTCCATTTTTCACCCTGAAGGATTATACTCAGTTTTCCTGGGTAGGTGATTCTTGGTTGTATCCCTAGCTCTTTTGCCCACTGGAATATCATATTCCAAGCCCTCCCATCCTTTAATATAGAAATCGTTAAATCTTATGTTATCCTGACTATGACTCTATGATATTTGAATTGTTTCTTTTTGGCTGCTTACAGTAATTTCTCCTTGATCTTGGAGATCTGGAATTTGGCTGAATACTCCTGGGAGCATTCATTTTGGGATCTCTTTCAGGAAGTAATTAGGGAATTCTTTCAATTTCTATTTTACTTTCTGGTTCTGGAGTATCAGGGCAGTTTTCCTTGATAATCTCTTGAAAGATCATGTCTAGCCTCTTTTTTTCAAAATTACAACTTTCAGGTAGTTCAATTATTCTTAAGTTATCTCCCCTGTATGTATTTTCCAGGTCAGGTTTTTTTTTTTTTCCCAATAAGATATTTCACATTTTCTTCTATTTTGTTTTCCATTCTTTTGATTTTTTCTGACTGATTCTTGATGTTTTGTAGAATCATTACCCTCTACTTGCTGCATTCTAACTTTTAAGAAATTATTTTCTTTAGTGAGTTTTTGTACCTCCCTTTCCATTTGGCCAATTCTAATTTTTATGGCATGCTTCTCTCCATTGCATTTTTATGCCTCTTTTACCATTTGGCCTATTCTATTTTTTAAGGTGTATTTTCTTCAGTATTTTTTTTTGTGCCTCCTTTACCAAGCTGTTGGCTTGTTTTTCATGATTTTCTTGCATCACTCTCATTTCTCTTCCCAATTTTTCTTCTACTTCTCTTACTTGATTTTTAAAATCCTTTTTGAGCTCTTTCATGGTCTGAGACCAATTCATATTTTTCTTTGAGGCATTGAATGCAGGAATTTTTACTTTGTTGTCTTTTTCTGACTGTGTGTTTTGATCTTCATTGCCACCATAGTAACTTTCTATGGTCAGATTTTTTTTTTCTGTTTGTCTGCTTATTTTCCATTCTATTTCTTGACTGGTAACTCTATACTGAAGTGGGACTCTGCTTCCCAAGTGGAGGGCACACTGTCCCAAGATTTAGATTTTTTAGTGCAACTGTTTTCAGAGGTAATTCTAGGGACTTGTAAGTTTTTGGTTCTTCCAAGGTGCTATGATCCAGGGAAAGATGTATTTAGTACTCTCCTGTACTGTACACTGGTTTGTGAGTAACCACAAGCACTCTTTTCAAACCTGGAACTGTAATTAGGATTCCTGCCACAAGCTCTGCTGTACTAGTGCTTCTCCTTGCCCTGAAACTAAGCCCCAGGACTGTGACCTAAATCCATGCATAGGCAACACAACAGAGTCCTACCCCTAGTTCCAGTAAAAGGACCCCTGTAAATCTTCTTCTGACCTGTTGCCCAATCCCCTTACCATCTATGGACTGAGAAGTCTGGAAACTACCTCTGTTGCCGCTGATTCAGTTGCCTCAAGATCTGTGCCTGGTTTTCTGGGACCCAGTCTTTGATGTCATGGCCTGTACTGGAAGGTGCTCCTCTCTCACTTTGGTGCAACAAACCTTTCCTGCCAACCTTCTAAATTGTTTTGGGCTGGAAAATTGATTCACTCCATCTTTTTGTGGGTTCTACTTCTCTAGAATTGTTTACAATCCTTATTTAAAGGTATTTGTAGGGATTTGGGGGAGATCTCAGGGGAGTCCCTGCCTTTACCTTTCCATTGTGGCTCCACCTCCAATAATGATCTTTTAAAAAGAAAAAAAATCCATTTGACTCCCCACCAAGGAGTAGCTAATTTCATTTGGGTGAGTGTTGGTTCAAACCTGTCATTTTATCAATATGAGAAACTCTCCCCAACCCAAATAAGCATTTCCTTAGTATTTCATAGTTTTATAAAAGAGGCTGACTTGCCTGTGGTCACATAACTAGTATGTTTCAGAAGCAGGAATTAAACCCATATCTTCCTGACTTTAAGACCACCATTCTATCCACTTCGCAAAACTACCCCACCCCTTCTCTGACTTTCTTCTTTCCCTCCTCCTTTTTCTTGACCTTGCTTTTCTCTTCTGTCTCTGAAACATATGCCAATTAATAAAAATGACATTTCCATTATAAAATTATCTTCAAAGATCCAAAAAGGGAGGCAATATGGTACAATAGATAGAGAATCACAAAGGCCTGGATTTAAGTACCATCACTAACAAATATTGGCTGTGTGACATGGATGAAGGAGTGAGGGGGGGGGGGGCATAAGCCACTTAACCTTTTGGTGTCCCCAGATGACTCTGTAAACCTTCAGGTTTCAGAGCCTGTGCCTAACTGTATCTGTAGAGGAAGGTCCTTACTGAGAGCTCCCTATGACTATGTAACCACAACTTTAAAAAAAAAAAAACATCTAGAGCAGTGGTTCTCAACCTGTGGGTTGCGACCCTTTTGGGGGTCAAACAACCTTTTCACAGGTGTCGCCCAAGACCATCAGAAAACACATATTTCCGATGGTCTTAGGAACCGAGACACCGCTCCTCTATCCGTCCCCAGGTGGCTCCCCCCATGTGCAGATATGCCCACATACAGTAGGAAGGCTGAGAACCACTGATCTAGAGGATAACAAATATTGGGAAACTAAGAGTACATAATTAGCTCTTAAAAGTCACCACCCTACCAAACTAATTTTTTAAAAAGGTTTGGGTTTTTTCCCAGGAAACAGCAACTAGGTATGGAGACACATGGCAAGTCTATACATCAAATCTAATAAAAATTTATTTACTTAATACTTTACAAGAATTTGCTTGTGTTTTGCACACATATTTAATGTATAAGTTAAATGTTTAATGTAATGTTCAAATGTTTTTAAAATGTTTAATGTTAAATTTATTTTATGTTAAATGTTTTAAATTTTAAGGTTAAAAAAACCTTACATCCAAATTAATTTTTAAAAATAAAGTTATTTACTTGCAAAGATGTAATTCAGTGTTAAAATTTTAATGTAAAAAAACCTACATTTAAATCAATAAAATATTTAATGTTTAAAAAAAACTACATCCAAGTTGATTTAAAAAAAAGAATGACTTCTTTCCAAAGATTTAAACTCATATATTCAGAGTGACTAAAATGGACTAAGTCACTAAGAGGGACTAAAACAGAGTTGGTTGGGGAACTATTCCAATTTTTATGGGCTGGTATCTAAATCCCAGGTAGTTCTAGTAACTAAGTGTGTCAAGAACTGAGAGTAGAAATAAGAAATGACCCCTAAGACCCCTAAAAAGCTTAGTAAGAAGACAAAAGAAAAAAGAGAAGATGATCTAGAGGCCAAATTCATTGGGCAAACATGCCCTATTGGTACACAGAAAGGATAGTACCAGTGGACTTTTTAAAGTGGTTTCTGGTCTGCAGGGCATTCTTTTTAAAATCGTAATTTCATTGCACCTGCATTTTCAAGCTTTCTCTACACATCTGTCCTGCAGAGACCAGGAGTATGGCAGAAGCAGATATTGAGGCCAATTTTGGAAACTGCAGAGTTTTCCACCTATGTGGATGAAAGCAGAATAAAAGAGCAGAATTTATTGGGGGACTGTTGCACAAGGCCAGATACAGAGAGCTACAGAAATATCTGCTTTTCCTCCTGAATCCAAGCTGACAACAATGACAGAATCTTTAACTTCCTCTACCAACTGTCTCTCTCCCTTTTCTATTCCTTTTCTTATCTTCCTTTGTCTGCTACCTCTCTTCCTTTCCTTCTTCCACCCAAACAGTTCTCGAGCTTTTTGATCTCAAGATTCCTTTACCCTCTTAAAAATTATTGACGAGCCCTCAGAGAGATTTTGCTCATTCGAGTTAGCTCTATTAGTATTTACTGTATTAGAAATTATGTCTCAGTATTATTATATAAATGGTTTTGACCTTGCGGACCCAGAGAGGTTCCTGAACCACACTTAGAGAATCTTGCTCTACCTTATTTCTAAAAATCAAATCTTCATTTTCAAAGGGGATAATGGCTGTTTGGTGCAGTGGAAGGGGCATTGAATTCAGAGTTGGATGGGGTGTTTCTGCTACTCAACTACCTATTCGACCTTGGATGCATCATATAATGTCTGGGCTTTAGTTTCTTCATTGAAATTATCTCCCAAGTTTGCTTAAAATTAAGGGAGTATAGATTGAGAACTTGAAAGGACTTTAGAGGTCATCTAAGAGGTCGTGACCTGCCCAAAGTCATGTGTCATAAGGGGCAGGAGTAGAATTCAAACCCAGGTCTTCCTGATTCCAAGGTTAAACCCACTAAATCCTTTGGCCTTTGGTTGCTAAATTTATGATCTCACCCTTTGGAAAGGTATCCAAACTGTCCTATAGCTTGAATACCCATTATGGAAAGACATGTTCTAGGACCATCTCTGCCAATTTTGTGATCTTTAAGGAAAGCCATCTCTGGGTTTCAATTAACTCATCTGCAAGATAAAGGGGTTGGTCTAGGTAAACCTCTAAGGTCCCTCGAGGTTCTAAAAATTTGGGATTCTGTAGATCTTTATTAGACTCACAGGAGCTAATAGCGGACATTTCTGTTTCATTTCTAAGTCCCTCAAAGGCAGTATCAGCACTTTTGTACACGTGGGAGAAGGAAACAGGGAAAGTCTCTTTTCCCCAAATACCAGAATCTATTTTCCTTTTTCATGTTCCAGGGACTAGATGGAAGATGGTTCTGCCCCAATACAGGGGATAAAAGGTGCTCCCCCTGAAAGGACAGGTCACCTTATCTCCACTTCCAAAGCCATCACTTGGGCCTGTCCATCCAGTGTCCCCAACCTCCACACCTGCTGTGCCTGTCTCGAACTTACAACCCAAGCTGGGATTCTGTATGCCAATTGCAATGTCAGGTATTCACCCCAGACCAGATACTCAGGCTCTCTAACTCTATGTCAAATTTCCTCTTGGAACTTATCAGGGAAGCTAGAAGAAGCAAGGCTTGACACAATTCTTTGGAGGCCTACCTGTCTTCCTTAAGCTCTCTCGGCGGGATTTGCATCACTGACTTTGTAGGCTGCACTACTAGCGACACACAGCACGCTCTCCCACCCTCCACCTCCCGTGTCGAAGGTCTAGCAAGCTAGTTCCCGAAGGCTGCCCACAATCACCCAGCAACAGCCCTCCTTGCTGCGCGCTCACTTTTTCCTCCAAGTCAGAGCACAGACTATTGCTCGGATTTTGCTAGGGGGCCTTGGGAGGATTCAGGGGTCTAAGTGGGCTTGGCGCGGGAAGGCGAAGGCTGAACTTTCCAAAAGCCAGTTTTCAAGGGGCAGGAAATGCACATATATTCCTCGGGTCGAGAAGGATGTGTAGTAAACCACTGATGTTCCTCCAGGGTTAATTCAGGGAAACTAAAGAGGGAGTGGAGAGAACAAGAGGAGATGAGGACTTTTTACTCCTCCCATTCTTGCCTTCTTAGTTAAGCTCGTGGGCAGAATTCTGAACGCGCGCGCGCCAATGTGTTTCACTTGTGAATATTTTCTGGTTAATAGCGGCCCAGTAGGTCGTGATCCAGAACCAGCTTCTTTCTGCTCGATGCAGAAGCTTTGGTACCAGCAAGAGCCGCTTTGTGTGAGATTGTCTTCTTTTCAAATTCCTTCCAGATCAGAGCTAGGAGTACTTGCCAACCTAGGGGACCTAAGCTTTCTGGTATCCACAGCAGCTATGAGTGAGGGGCTCAAGAAGACCTGGGTCCGACGCCTGATCTGTTTTTGTTCAGCTGATTAGGCACAAGAGCCTAGTCATGAGAGACTTGGTAACACACAAGCAAAGGGAATTCAGATTCGTCTCTCTGACCCGACATGAAGGCCAAGTTCAAGGGCAGCCAAGTGGCCTGCCGGAAAAAAAAAAGCCATTCAACCTTTCCAATGATTCCATTTCCCCCCAGGCTCTAGGTCCTTAAGCGGTCCCTCTAGAATCTCTAGACAATATTTCTAATCAGAAATTTCTAATCCCAGAAAGAAGGGAGAGAGAGAGAGTCACCCTTCCCAGTGAAAGGAACACTCAAAGAGAAGATCGGCCTTTCCAGGAAAGAAGCGAGCGGCTCCAAAACTAACAGCAATTACTAATTTGAGTGATCTCTCGGATTTCCGACTCCATCTACTCTCTGTCTCTCTCTGTCTCTATCTCTGTCTCTCTCTCTGTCTCTCTCTGTCTCTGTCTCTGTCTCTCTGTCTCTCTCTGTCTCTCTCTCACACACACACGGATAAGGAACGAATGGGCGTAATCAAATCAAATTTCAATTTTCATATTTACAGGGAGTCAAACATTTTGTCCTTCCGTTCCCTTCCCTCAAGCTCTGTCCCAGCCCTGCATTCAAGTTGTGTCGATTTAACGTCATTAAAAGCACTGTCCCCTGGAACCAAAAACAGACAAAAATTTCCCAGACTTAGTGGGGTAGCGTCCGGTGAAAGCCCCAGGGCTTGGCTGTGCCCTGGCGCAGAGACTGGCTTGTGTGAGTGGGTCCTAGTTTAAAGGACCGATTCCCTGTCTCTGAAAGGAGATACAGGTAGAGCAATGAAGCTGGGGACAGCCTGTCTGACCCATCGGTGCAACCTAGAGGACCCCCGACGAGCTGGTCCAATCTGTTTGTGCCCCAGTCCCACCCCAGGCTTGGCTGCTTAGCTGGTCCGCGGCCTCGGGTGATCATTGCATATGGACTCGATTTAGGTAGGAGTGGAAGAGGGCCTACCAAGCTAGATATGATTACGCATCACCACTGCCCTACCTCCCTATTCCAAACCATATGATCATGTTAAATCTGGTTAAATGAAGAACATGAAAGTATTCTCTGGATCTGATCCTGGGAAGAATGCCCCTTCCTAAGAGCATCACGGCTAAGAAGCATTTTGGCCATAAGCTGATAATCAGGTAGCGGTGGTCATACCCACACACTTCAGACCTAGATGCTTAGAAAGCGTGTTATCATACAGGACGCCCATTAGGCACCGGTAATCCGCTATCCACGCATTTCAGCACCATTTGAATGTTAAGGAGATTTTTATTAATGGTTCATGAGCCGAAAAAGTCACAATTGACTCTGGGAGCAGATATTAACAGTTTAAGACTGCGATGGATGACTTTCTGATTTCAAGCAATCGCACCATTCTGCGATTAAACCAGGAAACTGGGGCTCGGTCCAGGGGGCTGAGAAGCTGGTGTTCATTCAGCACCTTTTCTGGAATAGTCTCTAAGGGGCTCCTTTCTAGGTCTTTACATGAGTGAAGGGGGAAAGGAGGAGGAGGAAGAATGCAGAGAAACTCGAATCAAGAGTAGCCAGCAGTACCCTGGCTCTCGGAAAGGTCGGGAGGGGGTGGGGAGAAGCTTTGCTGAACACTTCACAACCTGTCCTAAAAGTAAAGACAAAAAACAACCTACCAGCAAAACCCTCGCTCACTCCCACACCTGGACAGCGGTCTGGTATCGCGGTTTTGATTTTTGATTTAAGAAGTTCTCAGTTGGAAAATGTCTCCTAGTGATTTTAAGTAGACTGAAAATGAAATTCTTAATTCGAAAGGCACCCACCTGACCCCGCCCAACTGTAAATTACAGTAGAGACAATGGGGTGCAATAGGTCACACCAGGTTCTCTAACACCTTTATTCTTTGTGGTGCTAAAAAAAAAAAGAAAAGAAAAGAAAAGAAAAGTCATTCCAAAGTTTGACCCCTTAGGATATTTTGCTCTGGGCTTCTTTTCTGATTTTTAAAAACTGTTTGCAAAAATAATTGACGTAAAGAGTGGAGAGAATGAGGACCAAAAGTGAACCGCAGAGTTCGAACTGTTCAAATCATTCCCTGCCCCGTCCCCCCCCCCTCACCTCCCGGCACCCCTTCCCCCCCGCCACGTTAGAAGAATTCAGAGGTGCCTTTTCCCCTTGACAGTGGACTGGAAGGCTCTGCACCTGCATCCGATCTCACACCAAAGAGATGAGTTTTGTAAATTTTGAGTTTTATTAATTTTATAGTTTGTTTGGGTTTAGATAACGGGACCATTTGTTTCAAAATATAAAGCCTGAGTGTTCATCTTTATAGTTGTGGGGTACTCTTCCCTAATAATGGGAATTACTTTGAATAAAATGTGTATTTAATTTACTGTGTACATAAATCTGTCTTCCAGCTCTCCCCTTTGTCATTTTTTTGAGGGTATGGTCAGTCATTGCGTTCCCAGTGTCTACCTAGCATAATGTCCCGGCACATAGTAGATGCTTTAATAAATGTTTGCTGAATGAATGCATGAATGCATGTATGCATGAACATATGCATGCATGCATGAATGAACGAAAGAATGAATGAATATATGCTGGTGGCAGATTTTTGTCTCGAAGAGTAGGAAAATGTCTCGTTCGACGCTGTCAGCCTCCTCTTCCTCCTCAGTCACAGCTACCTAAGACAGACCCAAGTTACTCCCCCTTCATCTCTTTTCGACTGCTGCCACTAAAGAAACGGAGTCGTCTACAATTGCAAATAGTTCTTCAATTTATTTTCCTCCGTATCAAAATAATACTTATTATTTTAAAGTCTCATAATGCTATTAATAGGCAGTTTTGAAGAAATGCTTTATGTAATCATGTACAATATGTCCCAATACACCAGAGTATTACAGTTTCACGTGTAATATTAATTCTGTCAGATAAATCCTATAATCTGTGCAATTTCCAAACGTAATACTGGAAAACATGGGGATAGGTTTTGTTTATTTTAGGTTCTTGCCTCTTTTTTTTTTTGGTCTTTCGAAGAAAGAAAGCTCCCTGTCTTCTATATTACGGTCACCTAGTGGAGGAAATCGAGTCCCCAGAGAGGATCATATTCCTTCAGCAAACTTCGCTAATGGGATACGGTCGTGGTGGTGTAGGGGGGAAGGCAAAGAAGTTTAGGGGAGCAGCAATTTCCAGGAATGGGCAAAGTGAAGAAGAGAACGTATTCGGGGCTTGGGACCTACAGTGGTGTGATAGGAAGGGTAAAAGAAGGAAATACGTCTCTTCCTTTTCAGAGAAAGTCCTCTAGCTGTGGGCTGACATCGGAGAAGAGCTTGACTAAGCCTGTATTGTATGGACAGTCTCTTTGGCTGTTTTTGAACAACATCAGGTGACTGACTAGCTGCCAGTTGGGTGGGATGATTTCTGTTGCCTCACTGATTTTTCTGTTTGATTATTACACATCTCTGTGTGTAATAACCCGCCACCTACTATGGTTGCCTTTTCCTTACACCTTCATACGTCTAACACCAGGGCTTAGGTTCCAAAGAGAAGATCTTGCCCAGTGTAGGATGCGGGTTCAAGCCCCGGCTTTGAGTGTGCATTGGGTGCGCGTGCCTGCCTGTACTTTTCTGGGGGACGTGAAGGAAGGCACGTGACATTCTTTCCCCTCCTCCTACCCTTCCCGTCTTCCTCCCATCCCCTAACCCCCACTCCACCTCTCACCTACAGGATTGCCATTCGAGAGCCCCAGGCTGGAGGCAGCCAGAGCGGAACTGCAGCGTTCCGAGTCAGCGTAAATAAATCGTTTTAGGTCCACCGCCCACTGTGACAGCCGAGGCACCTCTCCCTACGATAGAATAGGACTGCGGCGGTAGGGTTGGGGAGCTAGGCTGTTAGTGGCCGCCCACTCGGGAGGACTGGAGCGGGGGCGGGCCCCCAAGAAGGTGCAAATGAACGTGCACATTCACGGCACAGAGAGTGGGCAGAAAGGATATCACATTTTAAAACAGAACATTGAAGAAATCTATAAAGAGGGAAGAGAGGAGGGGGGCGGGGGACGAAGAGAGGAATGGACTCGGTGCTACCCTTTGGGCGTTCGCCACAGCCCCCAGCAGCTAACCTAGCCCAACAAACAAAATACTCCCCAACTCAAGAGCGAAAGTCCCCTCAGTTTCCCTGCGTAGTTCTTCCCGGGGGAGGGGAAGGGGCTAGCAGTAGGGGTGGGGAAGAGCCCAGCCCAGCTGGGAGCAGCATCTCTGTGCCACATCTGGCGGACGAGCCCCGGAGATTGCAAACTTTGAATGGAGTGAAGTTCTCCTCCTGTGGAGATGGAAGCCTGGCTCCCTTTGCTGCTGGGGTAGCTGCCACACCCCGCCGTCTGGCGTCTTCCCAGGAAGACCTGAAACACTAAAACCAACCACTGTCCCTCCTCATGCCGCCAGACTCTCTCCCTTGATGTCCGAAAACCCCTTCAGTCGCCAGACTCCCCTCCCCTCCCCCTTTTCCTAACCCGCTGTTTCCCGCTTGGGTCTTTCTAACTGGTGTACTTAGCCATCCGGATCTACGCCGATCGTTATTATTTTCCCGCGTTATTGAAGAGTCGGTGTCAAGAGCCAAAGACTGCATAAGCTCGCTCTACCCACTTGCTGCCCAGCGTAAAGTTCTGCTCAGTGCCCGTGTCCTGCCCAACGGGCCTACTGACCCAGAGCTCGTCTCCAGGTGTAGGATATATCATATGGGCCCCACCTCATGGGCTAGATTTAGCCTTGCTCATCAGAGCTGACTTGATGGGCCGTAGGATCTCACTCAGATGGTGTATGTATGTGCACTTGTTACCGGAGCTGAACTCTGAGTTCCCGGAGGGCTGGTGTATTCGGAGCCGAGAGGAGAGAGGAATGGGAAAGTTTTTAACGGTATTTTCAGTCTAAGAAAGAAAAAAAGAAGAAGAAAGTCTTGGGTAAGGTAAGGGCTAGGTAGGTCAGGACAGAAAAGGGCCAGACTTCATGTCCTTAGGGAATAAGGAGCCCTCCTAGGAATCTGGTCATAAGGGAAATAGGGAGGTTGAGGAACCAAAGCCCATCTGTGAAGTCACACGTGAAGTTGGGAGGGTTTTTTTGTGGTGGTGGTGGTTTTGTTTTGTTTTGTTTTTTTCTCCTTCTGGCTCCTCTGCATAGCATCTCCTCCCTGGGCCGGACCTTCCCTCATCCTAAGATAAGGACCCGGGGAAGGAGCATGAAAAGCAAATAAGCATGGATTCCGCTCCCAGGGAAAGTCTCAGAAATGGAGGTTCCGGCTTCTAGGCCGGCTCAGCCAGATTTCTAGCGGGAGGAGGGGCAGAGGAGTATAGGAGTGAGAGAGAATTTGTCTAGAACCGGATCCCGCCCCTTCCCCAGCCCCCGTGGAGCTGTGTCCGGGGCGGAGGAAAGGAGGTGGGCCCAGTCTAGACTAACTTCGATTTCTGCCCCGAGGCGCTCCCAGGTTGACGTTTGATTGCATTTCCCAGGTAACACTAAGTCTCCTGGGGAATCCAAGGTGGAAGAAATGCGAATTATAAGAAAGTAACCTTCTGAGATTGGGGATGGGGGAGGGGGATAGGGAGACATAGGAAATAACCAGTTGGGTTGGTTTGTTTGAGCATCTTTCTAGTTGTTCATGCTCCTCCCCAGCATCTCTCAGCAGTCCCCCGCAGGGACAAGACCCAGAGGAGCTGAGATGTGCCTAGCAAGAAGTCCCTGAGTATTCAATTCGCCAAAGAACACAATTCTAGGTACCAGTGGAGATTGGAGAAACGCTCCCGAAGGAAAATCGGGATAGTTGGAAACGGTGATTGAGAGGAACTAAGAAAGTGTCCATTATCTGAACTTCTAATCTGAAGATTTCAAAAGCAGAAACTTAATTGACTTGATTGAATTTCTTCTCTTATCTCTTACACGAAGAAGGCCTCCCAAAGTGAAATACAAAGGACCAAGAATCATTAGTAGAGAGGATAATGGTTTGGGAAAACAAATCTTTGAAAACCAAACTACCTCCATCCCGCCCCCTCCAGGACAGTAGTTCTAAGGTTCCATCTTCTCTTTCTGGGAAGTGAAGGGGGATTTAGTTTCTCCAGCATTCTGACGCTGCTAAAGAAGCTCTCAAGCCTTCAGACGAAGATGCTACGTGCATACCAAGCATCTTTGTTATTACTGGTATTCGTGTCATTAAAACCAGAATTGACTATAAGCATTCTGGGTGTCTTTAAACCAGACTTCCCTCCTTTTTAACTTTCTCCTCTTTCTCCACTGCAAAGGGATTTCCCTCCGCATTCTCATATTTAGTTGCGCAAAGATGAAGGGAAAGTTGTCTTCTTAGCGTGTACCACACCTTTCCTTTTTATCCCCGTTTTACTTTTTGCCAAGATCTATACTGCTGCATTTCTCATCGGTAGTCTCTCTCCCTCTCTCTCTTTCTCCCTTTTTCTATTTTTGTCACTTTGTCTCCCACTGTTTGTTTGTACCTGTCTCGTTTCTCCTGTCTCTGTTCCTGCATCTCTTATTTTCTGTCTCCGTATATCTTCGTGTCTGTCTTTCTGTCTCTCCCCCAAATCCTTTCAGTCCGCTTTTAGAGAAATGCCCTTTGCTGGGCATTCTAAAACTGAAAGCAAACGTGACAACTTAGATTCTCCTACACGAATGAGAATTGTTTCTACTTTACTGAAGGATTAAGAATTTGAACCTGGACAACCATAAAAAAGGAAAGCTCACTGAAAGGTCAGTTTCACTTCAGCATAAAGTACAACAGAATGACAATCATGAGTAGGTCCTGGAAAATTTCTCCATCAAGTTTCTGATTCAGAGTTAGAAGCAAACTAATGCATTTCCTTTAGCAGACAAAAAAAAAAAAAGGCGAACGATTTATTAGGAAAGATCACACAGTGCTCAAAACAATTTGCATAACCAGAAAGAGAAAACTGGGTACAACCAAGTCAATTTTAAGTGATATTTATAGAGGGGGGAAATGGTTGAAATTGGCAGTTAATACTTTTCCTATAAAAGTACAATTCTGGTTCATTTAAATGTGTCTAATTTCAAGACAGAATACAAGGCTAAAATTAAAATAAAAGTTGATTATGCCTAGGGAATTGCTACCATCACTGCTGCATTTCTGTCTTTTCTGCTGCTTTCATAAAATGCAGCAAGACATGAAAAGGGACCTATTTTCTCAGCACTTTCTTGAAAGAAGAAAACCTGACCAGGGCACTTTATGTTCAACTGCTGAAATGATAGGTTTCAAAACTTTTCCAAAACTCTTTTGTTCAGACATCATTTCTGCCTGAATTGCTTTCAGATTCTGATTACACTCTCTGTTTACCGCAGAATACTTTTTAGTACCTTCAAGAAACAGTCCCTTAACTAAACAGCAAGCGGGAACAAGGAATTCTTGTCATTCTCCTCTCTACAAACCCCTCCTCCACCTTATCCCCCCCAACAAAAAAAAATGGGGAATGATAACAAAGGGCTTTCTTGCACTTTCGGGGTTTTGATCCCTCCTCTCCCACGTTCTCAGGTCCCTATTTTCACGACACCTATTGTCATCATAGTTTGCTGGTTTCAAATAATCTTTTCATCATCTTAGATACTTAGATTTAAAATAAAAAGCAGAAACATTAACCTGTTAAATGTTCTGGTGCTGGAGTTGTTGGGGGCCAGGAGAGGAGGAAGAGAATAGTGCTTGATGGGGAAGCTAACTTCGTTTCCCTGGGCAATCCTCACGAAAGTCAGGCAGCCAAGAACCTTTATTGGAGGCCAGCTGTGTGCAGAGCACTGTGTTAGGCACTGAAATATAGCTAGTGATTTCAAATTAAAGAACAGCAAAAATGTTTGCTGCTTCATTTCTGCCTCAAGACGTTTACTTTGGGAAATAGAGTTTCTATGTCAAGGTGTGGTTTCCCTTCCAAAAGTCATTGTGTAAAATTAAAGGGAAGAAGACCCCAAATTGTGCTAGAACCATTTTAATGTAATTATACATATCTGCCAAATCCAAGAAAAAAGGTTTATGCATATATATATATATATATATATATATAATATATATCTTTTCCAGTTAACATCTGCAAGCATAAACAACAATGATCTCAGTTTAATTTCATCAGGGTCAGAGCAATTGACCAATGTCTTTGTATGTTTGTTTACTAATAGCTTTGCCATTAGTAAGTTATTAACAGATGAGCTAGCATCCCCTTGTTTCTCTCCTCTCTGGCTCTCTCTCATTTTTTTTTTTTTCCATTCAGTGAAAGTTTGTTGTAAAAAGTTTCAGTGCAGTTCACCTCTGGCCAAAGGCAATCTTTTTAGATTCAGTTGCTCTGAATTTTGCTTATAATTATAATCTATTTAATCACAGAAGAACCCCTGCAGAGGCAGAGTTCAAGGTTGCATACAATACAGGAGATCACAGTTTTGAAGTCTAGCACAGATTTAAAACAACAGATGTACCATTTATATAAGACACACACTGATTGTCTCTTAAAAACTACATATTGACTCCTTATGAACATTTTTTTTTAAATAAAGTAGTGCATCTAGGACAATCAGTCGCACAATTCACACAGCCCTGAAAAGTTTTTTCAGTGCCAACTAACAGTTGGTCATGAAACGTGAATGAGCTTGAGAGAGACGCTGTCCATTCCTAAGATTTAACCAAGACTGGCTAACACACTAGGAACCTCTGGGGAAGAAAGACACTACCCTCCTTTCCTTGGGCTGTTTTTGCTTGTATTTGGTTCACCATGGCTGGAATGTTTTCCCCCCATATTTTTAACAAACCAAGAAAACCAATAAAGAGCTAAAACTATTACATGGGTCATATGTAAATGGGTGGCCT
The DNA here is from genome assembly GCA_028646515.1 of Pseudochirops corinnae. Taxonomy (NCBI): domain Eukaryota; kingdom Metazoa; phylum Chordata; class Mammalia; order Diprotodontia; family Pseudocheiridae; genus Pseudochirops; species Pseudochirops corinnae. The sequence goes on from JAQQSV010000396.1 coordinate 42,391, forward strand.
TGTCCACTTCTGGTTGCTAGCTGATTTGCCCCTTTAAGGCCCTTCCTTCATTTTTCCTCCCATTTCTTCCCAGAGCTTCAATCAGAAGATGAATCTGACCATGCTCTTGACTAACTGCTTTGTTCAACCAAGACCTGGCTAAAACTGGAATGTTCAGCCCATTATGTTCAGAAAAAAAAAAAATCACCAGAAACAAAAGGGGAAGGGTGCATTCTACAGGTCTTCACAAAACCTGGAATTTCCACGAGGATGTCTGATCTTTATAATCCAAGCAGTCAGCATTGAAGTTTAGCTTCCAGGAGGCAGTTTGGTCCTTATAATCCAAGCAATCAGTGGTTGAGTTAAAACCCAGGCTCGAAGCTCCATAGCCCTGGGTGGTGAGGGAAGCTGTGGACTGATTGAGATGGCTGGTGACTGCATTGGTGCCCATGGGGCTGAGTGTGGCCCCTGGTCCAGGGAGCTGGTGATGCATAGGGGTCAGATAAGATCCACAGTCCATGCCCCCAAAATAGGAGGTTGAGCCAGCATATCCTTGACTATACCCTGAGGCCTGGGTGTAGGTCATGGGGTAGGATCTCTGCATGCAGGAGGAGGAGGTGGAAAGGGGATCTGACAGTGGGGAGATGGAAGCTGGACTCCAGATGGACACAGGGGCACTGCTGCTGGAAATGGCTGGGACAGAGGTGCTAGAGGGGGGAGTGAACTGGCCACTGGTTCCACTCTCTGAGCTCACTTCTCTGACTGGAGAACTCTTCTTTTTGGCAGGTCGAACTTTGTTTTGACCACCATTCTGTTGTTGTTGCTGTTGTTGGCGGCACTTGGCTCTTCGATTTTTAAACCATACCTTGAGAAGGAGGGGAAAAAAAGAGAAAGATAGGGGAAAGAACCCTTTTCAGCAGTTGTCCATGATAACCTCCACCAAAAAGATGACGTGAACCAGGTCAAAACCTATCCTTATAAGTAAAAGACAAACCCTCTTTGCCAGCCTCTAGATGCCAAGACTGGAAGATAAGTGGGATTTGAATACTACTCTAGCTATCCACACAATGAGAAACCTTATTGGCCGGTATATCAGTCTGTCTATAGAGGCTTCTTTTGTCCCTAAGTACTAGAATTCATTCCTACTTCCAGGATGGGGCACTTGGAACAGATGAGACTTTTAAGAGAAATACAAAAATCATGTAGCTGGAGACTGTCCTTAATCCTTAATGTATAGTCCATATTGTATTTCAGATTCTGTTTGACCAAATGCTAAAAGCAACATTCTGAGTTCCTATGTGACTAATAATCTCCTTTCACAATTCAGTTCAAATATTTATGTAGTATTTACAATGCAAACACAAAGTTAGATCCTGAAGAAGACATAAAGAATGGGTCCTGCCCTCAGGGGGTTTGCCATCTAATATTTAGAATCCTAGAATTACAGAGGTGGAAGTACATCTAGTATAAAGGCTGTGCCTCTCACTTGACTCTTTTGTTAATGCCTCTGGACTCGAGAGCAATTGCCTGCTGAATGTTCTCCTGCTTCTCCTTTTGGAGAAGTAGGTAAAGTGCCAGCCTGAGGTGACCAGAACTCTCCAGTGAAGTGAGAGAGGAGTGTGGCCTTGAATGAGTTGAGTCAGCATAGCTTTCACTAGGGCCAAGTCAAGATTTCAGCATTTTGGACTTAAATTTGTGAAACCTTGATGCTTTTATTGTTGAGAAAAGGTATTACAAGGTGGGACTTGCACTGTCATTTGCTGAGTTTCTTTGGTGTAAGGATGATAAGAAATTGTCTCTGTGTCAGGTCTTGAAATAACACAGACTCTAGTTAATTTTCTCCTTTGTGAGCTGCTGAATTGAACATCCCTAAAATCTCAAAGAAAGAAATATCCCTAAGGGAAGCACAAGACTATTTTAACTTTAACTGTGTGTTCATTTCTAAAACCAGTAGGTAGAAAAGTCCTTCCCAGTCTATTTATTTCCCTTGATAGCAATTTCAGAGGGGTCAAAGTCTTTCTCAACCTGCCCCTTAATTAAATTTTAAAAGGAGACTGAATTTTCTCTTTTTTCTTTCCTTGACTTGGAACCTCAGGCCCAGGTTTAATCCTTCAGTAAAGCTTGCCCTGGTTGAAGGGGAATTCCAAATTTGTGGGTATTTTTTCTAGACACTAAGCCTCCTCTGAGAAAGAAGAGTATCTGGAGTTTACTTCTTAACTAAACTGACCAGTATTGGGTGACATGTAGTTGTCTAGAAGCCTCATAAGTTATTAAAACCTAGCTTTGGGGAAACAGGGTGGAGAGCTGGAGGAAAAAGGGGTTAATGTTTTTAAAAGTGGTTTCTGTAGTTACCCTGAGCCACTCCAAAGTGTATATTCTGAAGCTGAGAGAGTCCCGGTTAATTTTGTGTAAATCAAGAGGTGAAAACAAGCTCTCAGTCACCTCACACTGTTGGGCTGATTCCTTATTTTCTGAAGACATCAGAATAGGTAGAAAGGTAAGGGGTGGGAGTTGTGCAATTAGATAAGGAATGGGGATTGGGACAGGAAATGGACCTATGATTTCATTGATAGAGAGAACTCTATGTGACAGGAAACTCCTGCTAATTAGTGGAGGTCACCACCTTCTGTGGAATTTAAAATCTTTGAAAATTAGTCAGTAAACTCAGAGATTAAGGGACTTGAACAGGATCACACAATCTGTATTTAGAAGGGGCAGAGATTGTCTTTCTACTTTGGGTCAATCCACCACTCAACACTGCTTTTCATTATTCACAATTAGATTGATTTAACAACAATAATAATAACTCATATTTATATAGCTCTTTAAATAAAGAAGACTATCAGTGAACATGAATGCAAGCTTTGCTAGCCATCCTAGACTCTGAGTTCTCCTAACCCCAAGTCTTCATCCCACAGAAACATTAAATCCTCTGGGGCTTTGTTTTCATTCTCACTTATGATGAGTACTCCCACATTCTTGCTGCAATCATTATACTTCAGGAACTTGGGAAAGGTGAATTTGTGGGAGGGGAGAAGAGGGCTGAAACAAATGGAAGGCAGAAGAAAAGGGGATTGGAGCTATTTTCTATGTCAGAGAATGGATACAGAGGCCTATCTCTCCTGCTTGGTTGTGGAGAGGGTCACTGGACAAAGTATTGAGATTATTTTGTGCCCCTAAGAAATGCCTGAACAAAAATCTAAGGAAGATTAAATGAAAGTTAACGAAATGACAGAGAGTGTCCTCAGGTTGCACACAAGAGGTCTAGGATAGCAGATGGCACCAACACTTTCCCTACCTGTACTCTAGACTCAGGAAGGTTGATCTTCAGTGCTACTTCCTCCCGCATGAAAATGTCTGGGTATCGGGTCTTGGCAAACAGTGCCTCCAGCACATCCAGCTGAGCTCGGGTAAAGGTGGTCCTCTCCCGCCTCTGTTTTCTGGGGGTTGCTATAGGACAATAAAGTCATGACAGCTTTTAGAGGAGCAGAGCAGCCTCCCAACTATAGTAGGGGGACATACCACCATTCACCCTTTCAACCAAACACACCTCTCTAGCTGAAACCAGCAGCCCCCTTCCTTTCCTCCCCATTGGCAGCAACCTCATTAGAGAGACTCCTGATGCCACTGCCACTCCTCAGAGTCTGCCAGTTCCCATTGTTCTAGCTCCCTCCCTTTCCCCCCTCCCCAGTTACAGATCCCATTAACCAGCAGCATACATGCCGAGCTTTTGCCTTATGAGAAGAGGCTGCCTATGCCCTGCAGATTTACTCTCAGAGAACCCATACCCTGGAAAATCAGGATGGTCTCTTGCTTGTACTTCTCAGGAAGGGAAAAAAGAAGTACCCATGAAATTCCCAAATTAACAATTCAGAAGGACATTAAGAGTCTCTCAAGATGGGCAGCCCCTATCCCCAAGTGAAGATCCACTGGATTTCAGAAAATCTGGCTTCTAATTCCTGCTTGTTTACAAAATCACCTACCAGAAGCTTCAAAAGGTCTCCCCTCCCCCACCCAGCGCCCAAATGGCCATTATAACGATATAAGCTTCAAAAGCCTGAGAAAGTTTTAATAGCATTTTAAATTAAAATATGACTTAAATGGGAGGAAAAACTCAACACATCCTTTTGGAGCAACTGGGTTACTATTATACAGAAGGGATGGGAAAGCAGAGCGGCAAGTGGGAAAAAAAATAGATAAAACAGAGAAGCCACAGAAAGAAGAGCCAAGGAAGGGGAGGGGAAAAAAGACTATTTTTACTGGGCTACAGAAGTCAGTGTACTTGGGGGCAGTGTGGCATAGAGCCAGACATCCCCAACTCAAACTTTCAGACCTGGCTTTAATTGTTTAGGCAATACAGCCCAGCAAAGTGAAACAGATGTCCTTCAATTACTTTGAATCAGCCTCCTCCCTCCTTCAGTCTCCTCATCTTTCCCACTCCCTATTTCCAGGTAGATCCTTCATCAGGAAAAGAGATGGTTGAGAGGGAACAGAAGGACCAGAAAAGGTTTCCAGTTATTCAGCGGAAAGTTCAGAAGTAGTTACCTTCACCTCACTCATGAGGAGAAGCAAACCCAAAGACTGGGGGATGTATTGGAAGACATTAGATCCCTTGTGGGTTTTCTACCTTTTGGAGCTTAGGGGTGGGGGTTGCAGTCTCTCTTACCAGGATAGCCTACGGAGGGGTGAAGCAAGTCCATTCCAGAGGTGGTAAGACTCAGCCCATTTACTGCATAAGGTGGTTGCTTAAGATAAGACATCATGCTAAAGTTTGGAGGAGAAAAGTTGGCCAAAATGGAGACCTGGCAGCAAGGTCTCGATTCCTCAGGAGCTGTTGGATTCAGGGTCCCTGTTGGCTAGGCTTAAACCTGGTGTTTCTAAAGAAGAAAACAAAAAGACAAGTAATAATAATTTTTAAAAGTTCTGGTTAACTGAGATGTCCAGTGAAGATCTTTTATCTCCAATGACAAGCCGGCATGAGGTTCAGAGGTTAAAGGATCCTTCGGCTCTAAAGGGACGCCCAGCTGCCTTTGGGACCAGAGGAGATGTGGGCGGGATAAATATGTCTTCCCTACCCCCACCCTCAATGGAAAAAAAAAAAGTTACACCCCAGAAAGTAATTACAATCTGCCTCACCCAAGGACAAAACCCCAGGCCTTCAAATGCACACATTGCATTCCTATCCCTACATTTGCATAGGACTTCTTGGTTGGCTCTTGCTAATTGTCTCAAACAAAACTTGATTGGGGCCATTTGCAGAGACAAAGATCTTCTTGGTTAAATAAATAATGCTGATAACAAAGCCCAGTGGTGAGAAACAAAGAAACAATTCAAGAAACCTATCTCTCCCAGCCTGTTGCCATTCCACCGGCAGAGATTTTAATTATCCCAGCTTTTTATAGCTTTCAGCTGCTGTGAACCTAAAATGTTGGTGTGTTTAGGATCTGAAATACCAACTATATAATCGACAAACTTGAGAAAACTCTCCTACCACTATCCTTCCACATCTTAAGCTATTTCCAGTAATCATTTTCACCTAATTGGTACACTCAGTAATTAGATTTGAGGTAAGTAAGAATTATTCGGTTTTCTGTGAGCCTAGATTATATGCGTGTAAACGAGCTAAACAAACAAATATTTAACTTCCAATCAAAACTTACCAAATAGCTAAACTTTTTGCCAAAATTTCTGCAGACTTGCTGACTCAGTGCTCACTAAAGAAGTGCTGTGGTCATGCTAGGATAAAAAGCACACCTTGGCCCTTTTAGATTACATTCATATTTAGGAATATGATGCCCATGGTCCTGTTCTGTGCCATCAGCGTCGTCCAGCTTCCGTGATAAATTTGAAGTGTGGAAACTGCATTTTGCAGAATGCAAATATTAGGACATTGGGCTCCGAAACCGACCTGGATAATTTCCTTTTCATTTGGCTGGGTTCTCCCCTTCTGCCCCCCCCCCAACTTATTTAAGATTTTCTTTTTTTTTTTTTTAAATAAAGAAAAGAAAGTGACCCAAGTTTGCCAAACCAAAAGAATGACTCTCCATTCTGAAAGTCTCCAACAATTGTCTGAGCATAAGGAGACAAGGAAAAAGAAGGAACGGAAGGAAGGAAAAGGAGGAACAACTATTTACTTTTTCCACCTTTTCCCCCCAGTAGTGCAGGTTTCCAACCCATGGTGACAGCTTCAGACTCTGCTATTTATTACAAGAATTGTGCCACCCATCCTGTAAGGATCTCATTACTTTACAACTTTGATGAAGCAAGAAATTTCTTCAAAATGGCGGACATAAGCTTGAGACAACTCCTCACTTTTAGGAGCTGCCAAAATGACCTATCCTAAGGACTGCTGGAGTTAATTTGTCCAGGGCATCAAGGGGCCACAGTCTCACAGATAAGTATTTAAGGACTTTGGAAAATTACAGATTTTATTTATTTAAATTAATAGCAAAAATTATGCTAAATAACTTTTCCCAACTTGGCACACTGATACAGTATTCCATCCTATCCTTGGCAGAGGAAAAAGAGAGAGAAACATATTATTCCCAACAGTAAAATAAATTTGAGCAACAAAGACCTTGCATTTTCTGGCAATTCCTCTTTGGTTCATTTCATTAGGAAGGGAGTAAATTTACTTTTTAAAGAATTTCTTGAAAAATGTTTAAACATCTAAAAAGGTGTTTTTTTTTTTAAAATTAAAAACAGTAATCTTATCTTTTAAAGCTCTCAGAGAGCTCAAATGAAACAAAATAGTACCAGAAAACTAATATAAGAACTAGGGAAATGTTAAGGAGGGGGAAGGTAGTTTGTAAGTACACTCACAGATATGAGTGAAAATATAATATATGGCTTACATTAACATAATATATCCTTTCATCAAAATGAATGGGAATTAATAACGCACCACTTATAAAAAGACTTTAGGGTTTCTTAGTTAATCTATAAAGTCATAATTGCTTGTGTTTAATATTCTCAGAACTAAACTTGCTCTGCTTAAAAAATATATATATACAGGCAAGTATTAATAGTCACCCTAAACAATAGTTTTCCCTCAAAAAGTTGTACTTCCGAGTTTCCATCTCCAAGGTCTAACTTAAAAGTGAATCAATCGGTTTAAGATTCTTCCCTGAAAGATATTTTTCTCCCTTCCCTTTTAAGAAGAGCCGATAAAGGGAAGAAAATACCTTTTAAAAAATATAAGCCCCAGTATGACTTGCGTGAGGATGACTTTTTTATAAATAATATATTCAAGAAGAAAACCCTTTTACGGAATGATTAAAAGTCCCTAGTATATCTCTTATAAATCATGATAAAGTTCGCTTTGTGTCCTACCTGCCCAGCAGCCCAGCCCGTGGAGCGAACTTGCTGAACTGACCCTGGTCCTGGCCGAATGACAGGCTTATATCCCACGGCCAATGCGCGCAATCTGTCGCCCCCTCCCCCTTTTTCTTTCCAAGGACCCTATCTAACAGTTGCTCTGTCCTCGCTCAATAATAATTATCCCGTCCAAGAATTAATTATAATAAATGTTTTCTTGATAAACTAACGAGATAATCCGAGGGGCACACGTTCCCTAATTACAGGACGCCATCCCCAGCTCGGCTGATCATTTGTGCTGATTAATTTTCTGC